>CM042316.1:21917170-21932170 GCA_023566125.1 Zingel zingel | reverse complement strand
AAACAGAACAATAAACTGAGGCAAAAAAACAGCAAACAAACAAAACGGCCACCTCACAGCAAGCTGCCAACCAAACTTCTTTCTTCTCCTGATGCTTCCCCCCCCCCCCCTCTAATTGGACCATACCACCTACACGGGTGATTATAGGGTGAGCTAACCTGAGCAAGCACTTAAGTTTCTCAAGACATCATTACAATTGGATAGATCCATTAATGCTAACATTACTATTTGTATGTGTACCCACTGCAATAGGCATCCCACATATTATTAACATGTCATTTACTGCACAACTTTAGGATTGCCCAGCCCCTCCCTTCAGAAAAGACCTCATGAGGCAAACTTGTATCCACTCTCCTTGATAAAGCTGGTGAACAGCTGAGCTACCCCCCACATCACAGGCAGAACCATAGAAAAACACTATGAACCCATAAAACCTTACAAACAGGCCTATGTCAAATAATAAAGTAACAAATACACTAAAACAATAACCTACAACGTTACAGTGATATCAAGAATTAAGCAGACACAAAACAGTATCAATCTTGGGAACAGGGCCTATTGAAAAGGGACAAAGGCAGCCTTTTCACACAATACCAATAACCACATACAAATGTAAATTTTATTCTAAAAATGTATGTATAACAAAAGGCTAATTGATTAGTAAATGCAGGTGCAGTCCCTAAATAAGATTGCAATGGTGGTTTGTGCAGAGTTACCTGCACAGACAGCAATCGTGACTTTTTGCATGATAGTCTCCGTTAGGTCTGGCTAAGTATGGCTTCCTTGCTTAAATCTGTGTTCACCGCACTGCTAACAGCTCAATCATTTAATTTTCTCCTCAGTCCGAGGTCCACGGCGGGTAGCCAATCAAATTCCAGATGAAATCCTGCAAGACCCGGAGTTACAAGAGGCGATCAAAGCCCTGCCTGCAAATTACAACTTTGAGATTCACAAGACGGTTTGGCGAGTGAGACAAGCCAAAGCTACGAGAGGTGAGCTCTGTTCTTTCTGAATACACTTGATTAATTTTGCGCGTGATTAGGAATCTATATTTACAGTTACTGTATTTACTGTAGGGGGAAACATGCCAGATATTAAGTTATAGAAGTTCAGTTGTAGAATATGCTTCATTGCAAATGTGAAATGGGGTCTGGGTGGTCCTCGCCTCCTCCGTTAACCGACAATAAGACATTTGACTGATTTAATACTATCAGTTAAACAGTTAGAAGAAAAAAAGCCTATACAATCTATTTCTTAACTGCTAGTTAACTTCCTAGTGCAATCTTTGCACTAGCAAGTTGCGTTTTGAGCTGCTCTTTTTTTCTGCTTGTGGCTCTCTGCTGGATGGCGCTCACAGCTGAGAGCTACGTGACACATGCCACTATATTGATGAGGATTGGCGGGTTAAATCGGTCGTTCTACACTTAGAGTATGCCAGGCAGACACACAGCTGACAGCCTCGCAGCTGGATGCGTTGGAGACGGGAGACAGATGTGGACTCAGTCGTACGGTGCAGTTTCCAGGAAAGCTGATGCATGTGTCTATGACAATGCACGGAGCATCGTGCCTGCACAACCGCAGCTGTCCACGGAGCGTGGAAAAAATGTCCTGGAAGGGTGAACCGGGGTTAGCGGTTAATGATCGGTTAACGAGGGTTGGCTACCGGTCAAAAAAATATATATAAATCTAAAATCCCTAGTACAGAGTGAATGTATGAACACACAGATGCACAGCGTTAAGACTCTTATACCAAAAGACAACGTGTGCAAGCATTCAGTCAAAATGCCATCCATGAGTGCATCTGTGCTTTGACCTACTATGATGACTTTATTGGACTATCTGTAACCTGCGAGGTTCACACAGGCTTAATTCAGTGATGTAACAAATCCAAAAACGAACCCAGTTTCCAAAGGGCCATGTAGGTCATCCCACAGTGACTATGGCATTCAAATCTTATATCACCCCACCTTATATACGCCCCCCATTTTTGAAGGAGTTGGAAAGCTACACTCACACTGCAGGTGCTCAAACTCAGATGTCTTCTCACTATCCATGCAACACAGATGTTTGTGTGCAGTGTAACTACAAACAAATACAAGTCATTGTATTTTTATGATGTCTTTTTGACCCAAATTGAAAGCAGAACCTGGCCCCATAAAGACCAGGCACTTTAAACCCAGTCTCAAAGTCAAAGGATGAAAAATGGTTCTATTCATCAACTACAAAACTGGTGAACACACTGTCCATCATATCTTTTCTTGTGATATCTTTTGTTCGTTGGTGTTCTTTCCGGATGGAGGTCATTTAAACTGATACAAGATATGGGTCACTTAGTATAGTCAAAGAGAATAATCAGATCTGAGCAGAAATCTGAATTGAGTAGTAAGGCTTGCAGTTGGATTGTAGCCTCAGGACTAACTTGGGTGTGGGCACAGTGGGAGGCTTCACTGACATCGATGTACTGTACACTGTGGTCTATGGCAACAGGCAAATCATTTTTTGTTGCTCTAGAACTGCTCCATTTGATGATAGTATTACATTGTTTTACTAGCCCTTATACAATTATTAGGTGATAATAAAAAAACCCAAAAATAAAATACTACAGGGATGCTTTGAAGAGCTGCAGTCAGTCCCCTATTAATTATCAAGGCAGAGCTGTCGGGAAACAAAGAAGCAAAGAAATTAGAATGGCTGTTGATGACACATACAGTACTTCAGTTTTACTATCTATTTGTAGAGGTAGTATTAGGTAATACATATTTTGCCTGCAGGCTTTCATAAATTGGGTCCAATATAAAAAGACACTCAGGAGTCAGGACTAATCAGGTGGTGTGAATGCTTGTACTGAGAGTTATATTCTATAAATAAAATTGAATTGAAATTGAATTGAATGTCTTATGAACCGTATCAAGAGAAAAGCGCCTCATTTTAAGGTGCTGCTGGATCATGACGAGCCCCACACCCAGACATGACTGCTTTTCATTGTTTTGTTTGCATAGTAACAGGATCAATTTGACCCTGTTATAAAAAAAAAAAAAAAGAAATGAGAAAGACAAGAGTCTAATATTCATGTCTGCAGACCTTACGCTCACCAATGTAACGTAACTAATATATAAAAGTGTTAACATGAATAGCCTATGTGTCACACAGTAAATCCACAGCTTGGAGGGACCCGGGTGTACAGTTCAAGTGTAATAAATTATTCATTTTTGAACCGCTTCTGCACTTTTATTAACTTCTCATTACATGAGTGTCACTCTTGTTGTAAACATTCATACCTGAATCCGTTCTCTTCATATAGCCTACCCAGTTAAAATAACTGTGATTCCTGTTGTCCTGCACTGTGACGTGTACAGCACAACATAATCTAAATTATACTGCTCGTGTCAAGAGGTTTTTCTTCCTCACACACTTACGCATATATATATATAGGTCATATCAGCTTGACCACAACCATGCATGATAAACATTGCTTTTTAAAATTTTTTTAATTGGAATTAAGTTTACATTTGTTTAAATTTGTTTTGTTTTTGTTCTTACGTGTTTGCTATTTATTGTTGTATTTGTATTGATCTTATGTGGTCACTGTTGCAAAACCAATCGCCCCTTTGGGGACAAATAAAGTTCTACTTGACTTGATATATACAGAAGCAGAAGACCCCACCGGGTACCACTCCTCTTCACTAAAAATAGGAAAATGAGGCTACAATTTGCACGAGCTCACCAAAATTGGACAGTTGAAGACTGGAAAAATATTGCCTGATCTGATGAGTCTCGATTTCTGTTGAGACATTCAGATGGTAGAGTCAGAATTTGGCGTAAACAGAATGAGAACATGGATCCGTCATGCCTTGTTACCACTGGGCAGGCTGGTGGTGGTGTAATGGTGTGGGGGATCCCTTTCGCCTTCAGAACTGCCTTAATTCTTTGTGTCATTGATTCAACAAGGTGCTGGAAGCATTCTTTAGAAATTGTTCTTATTCAATCAGTCAGTTAATGTTATTATGTTAATATTTCATAGTCATAGTTAATATTTAATAATATTTATTTTTATTATGTATGTGTGATATATGTTTGTATTTGTGTTTGTTGTGTTAAGGTTGTCTAAGCTCCTGGATCCTAAAATTTCCTTTGGGATGAATAAAGTATCTATCTTTATATATATCTATCTAAATGTTGGCCCATACTGATAGGATAGGGTCAAACACAGTATTAGTATGGTGTTCCTAATAATCCTTTAGGTGAGTGTATGGACCTATGAGTATTGGTTTAAAATTGACTTAAAAAATCTTTTAATAGCATCTGTACTTCAGTTCCTGCCCTCATGCATTATTACATGTATATTTTGACGTTTCCTCGTGCTTGGTGTTCTCAGTGAAACAGACCATGGACATGGGCTAGTGTTACGATAGCGACAAAATGTTAAGTCCTTCAGTCGCTCCTGCCTTGGGTGGAAATATGTAGATGGCATACCAAGAGGACTGAATCATTTTTTAGATGTCCCTGTGGGGAGTGGGTGGTTTACCACAGCTTACTGGCTTTGCTTTTTTGTTCTGTGACATTTGCTTCTCATAAATCTCATCCTCTTTCTTTGAACTCAGAGAGCATAACTCACCTCATCACCCCTGTCTCTCTCTCTGTTCCTCTTTGTGTCCATCTGTTTCTTTGAACTCCTCTTGAGTCTCATACAGTGTGCTTTTGAAATAGAGGACTGAGGAAGATACAGTACAATTTTATTTTAACTGCCCAGCCTCTTTCTTTTTTTTCAGGGTTTATAAATAGTCAAAAGCTTTGTGTTGTTTTGCCTAATGTTCTCATTTTGTTGTGATATAATCTGTTACACATCCCAGCTCTTTACAACAGCAGCTTAGTTGTTTAGAGTTTATCTAAATGCTGTCTGCTGTCTTGATTACCGTTGCACATTCGGTTAAGATAAGGACAACAAAAAATGGAATTAGTTGATAATACCTAGCTGACTTGATTCAAGTGTTTTGTTTATAAAGAAGCAGTTGTTTGAGTGATACCTGGAATAAGAATTCAGACCACCAAAGGGCCAGATGGAGGATCTTCAGGCTAGCCATTCACCAATAAGATGGAAGCAGTGTATTTTGGTGAAATTATGGCTGACGTTTGGAACATACTGATTCTCTAGTAGAAACAAGATTTTTCCATTTCCAGCCCTGGTGGTAAAGTAATCCTCATATTGAAACTATAGCGAGACCACTGTATTGTTTTAGGCAAATATCAATATTTTAGAGTCCTAAAAATCTAATAATGAAATATTGGCTTTTTTTTTTTTTTTTTTTTTAAACAAACACAAAAATAAACAAGATTTTCTTTCCTTAAATGTGTTTTTGTCTGAAGCTAAAGCCATAGTAATTAGTCTCTTTCCGACCAAGTAGTTACAGGAACGTAGTTATAGGAACAGTCCACTTCTAAACAGTTTTACTAACTACACTCCCCAAAACCGTTTTTACCATTTGCATTCACATTGGCTAAGTGGCCATAGGAACTAACCTTTTGTTATTATAACACAGCCTTCTAACCACCACTATGCGGAAACGGGAAAAGACCCTGCCCTGAAGTACAGTAGTAGCTGAAAGAGTTACAGGAACTGTGGCCAGAGGAATTTAATAATCCCCAAATTGGTCCAGTCGGAACAGGAGAAAAAAAGGGTTCTAGGAACGTTATGTTCTAGGAACTGCAAAAATCCCTCCGGTCGGAAAGCGGCTATTAATACATAACTTTAATACATAAGCCTGTAGCTTCTTTTCATTTTAAACCAACTTGGAGTCGCTTGACAAGTTTGCTAATACCCAACAGTTATAGCAGGGCTATTCAATTATATTATTCGGGGGGGGGCTGACATTTCCCTGAGCTACTGTATTATTCTCATTATGTATGTACACTTGACACGAACCGCCACCACATTTTCAATCATAATTAGGGATGGGTATTTTTAGGATTTTATCGATACTAAACCCTATAGGCCTAATTCTTATCAGTTTGGTTTGTTTTTTTTCATTACTAAATGATTGCTTTTAAAAAAAAACAAAAAAAAACAAATTCAGAACAGGATTAGTCAGTATCCGTCATTCCTCTTGTCCTCTGTCCTCCTCCTGCTGCTGCTCTGATTGCTCACACTATCGGCGCCAAGGTCCGATGATGTCATTATACGACGTGCATAATAATTTTACCATGTTTTTTTTGTTGGGCTTATTTATTTGTAAACTGAACTAATTGGCCCCACGGCTGCCACCAATTGCAGTGATCAAGTGACCGCACACGCTCTCTCGCTGCATCTCCCTGACTTATAGGGCCAAACCAACCAATCGGATATTAATAAAACTCAAAATGTTATTAAATTATTTCAGAATGAATTTATATATTCAATATATAAATATCGTTATACTGAATATATAGTGAGTGCATAATGCAATAAAACACAATAGCCGTGCAAACTGTGGCCTTCAAAATGATCGTAACGTTGAATCAACACCTCTCTAAAATAGTTTAAAAAACAAACCTAAAGGTAGGATTTATTGCAAGCGAGTTCATTAAATGTCATTCTTTTGATTATTTCATTATGTGCCCTAATTTTGGCCTATTCCGTTATGTTACTCAATCTGAGTAACGTATACTGAATACTTGGATTACTTCCACATTGAATTGCATTTTATAAGTGGAGGAATGCGGCCATCACATACAGCTTACTAAACATAACTATTCTGGTGTGTTCTTCTGTTCCAACTGGCTGAATGTGTACCTAAACAAGCAGATAGATTGTTGTATTTGTAGTCCTGAACTGCATACTACAAAAATCTAACCGCAGTCTAAACTACCACAAGCTAATTTTAGCTAACGTTAGCTAGCATATCAAACGGGGCTAGTCAGTCTTTCAACCGTTCTGGGGCTAATAAATCAACACGTAGGAGAATGTAAAGTCGCACGTCAACTATAAAATAGCAAGGTGACCAGTAAAACTACAGCAGACGACTACCCTTGGCTAAAAAAAAAAAAAGTACTTTAAGATGCTTCTTCAGGTTGGAGGTGGAGTAATTTGGACGCTGAAAGGAGGTTGGTTGCTGGCAAGCAGAGGTTGCACTGCACAGTTATATTTCGTTCTCCCTTCTCTTTCTTTAATCTGAAATGCTGTTTGAATTTCCGAAACACTTTCCTGCTCTGGCTCTGTTGTGCCGGTTCCGACTCCATTGTGACTGATCACACAAATAGCTAATTTTTTTGTTTTCATATTGGGGCTTCTGGGAAATGCATGGAGTTGCCTTAATTTATACAGATAAGTATTGTCATGTAATCCATTGATTTCAACAATGTAACTGTATTCTAAATACCAACTATTTAAATTGTAACTGTAATGGAATACAGTTACTCATAATTTTTATTCTGAATACGTAACGCCAGTACATGTATTCCATTACTCAGCAACACTGGCTATAAGCTACATCAACATGGCAACAGTAGTTTAATACATCTGAGATATGTTTTTATACATCCATGTAGAGCTGTAACAATTCCAAATTTTACCGTCAAATCAATAGTCAGAAATAATTGTGATCAACAATATAATTGTCTTTTTCAGTCAAATTAAAAAATATTTATTCATATTTCTTTTGCAAACAAATTTAAGTTTTTGAATGACTTCCAGAATACGTATTTTGGTTATGTCACTGTCATGTGACCCAGATGATGTAATACCACAAGTTCACAGAATTAAACCTCGACTCTTATCATAAAACATTGTATTTTCTTCTTACATCAACATAAAATTGACAAAACCTACCCCTTAAGAACTTAGCTAATGTTAGCAATTAATTGCGTTTAAAGAAAGAAACGGCGATTACTTAAAAAAATATTGCAATTAGACAATTATGTAATAACTGTTACAGGCCTACATCCATGTACACAATATACTGTACATGTCTGTGTCTGGCGGTGGCACCAGTGATGCTCAGCAGTTTTATTTTTAGACCGCAGCAGAAAACTCTGTCCTTGAGCTTCAGAATGCTCGGGGAAAATGTATGTTTGCTTGTGTGGACACTACCGCACTACTTGATCAATAAAAGAGCTAACTTTAGCTACTGAAGTAGTTAAACTAGTAACGCTACTGCCCAACACTGCTTGCAATACTGAGTTGTATTTAGTGCCATGACCCCATGGGCACAGGTGCTAATGCAGGCTACTTTTTTATATACATTTAGGGTGACATAGTGACAAATGCCAGTTCAACCGGTTAGCATAAAATCAAACTGGTTTAGCCTCATACGCTGGACTGGTGAAACCGGATATTGGCCCAACTCTAGGCTACTCTTAATTTCCTTTTGCCAGTGCACTACTGCTCTCTTGACCAGTGGGACATCTCATAATGTGAATGTGTAATGTGAGTCCTCAACAAAAACCTTGTGCTAAATATTGTAAAGGCATGTTTTTTTTTTTTTTTTTTTTAATATGTTAATAAACTATATTCTAAAGTGTAATTAAACTTCTGTTTCTTCTGGCTTCAGTCAGTATGCACTTCGAACGGGCAGTAACAACAAAATAATTATATTGTGATTAAAAATCGATCAAAATCAAAAAATATATCGTGATCACATTTTTTGCCATATCGCCCAGCCCTATGCTGCATGCTTATTGGCTCACTGACGCTGATGAGGTTTTGCTCCTTAGGTATTAAAATTTGGTATTGAAGGACGAGGCATGTTTTGATACTCCATACTTAGGAGGCAATTCAGTCAGTGCTTAAAAAGTATAGAATTCGGTACCCAGCCCTAATCTGAGCCGTGAAATGAACTCCTCTTGCCACATTTTTTGTCGTGTGGTTTAGGTTGCCTGTTCTGTAGGGGCAGGAGTGCACTTCCAAAGGTATCATTCTTGCGTGAAAAACTCAAATGTGCATTCAAACAGTCAGTCCCACCTTCAACATCTGACTCACCTTTTGCCGGGGGGCAGCAGACGGAGAAAGCTCTTTGCTTCTGTCAGCTGTGGCAGAGGTGTGTTCTAACACCTTTCTCTGTTAATAAACTTGCCCTTTTCTAGGTAACGACCTGTCTTTCACTGTCTGCATGAGTGCTTGGTGATCCCTTAACCTTTCATCAGTAAGAACTGCTCTCGCTCCATCTCTTCCCAACCGCCCCATCTATCACTCCATCTCAAGGTCATCCACCCTGAACCTCCCTGGCCTTTTTGTCTGTCCCAGCTTTTATTGTTTTAATGCTGTCTGGCCCTGAAGTCATGGAATTGTTTCAGGCCTAGTCGTGTGAAAACGTTACACTGAATTTAGTGTCTTCGAACTGTAAGTGTCCACTGAGACGATGGATTTATTGAATTCAAAAGATTGAATTGCTCCTGAATGCTGTATGAATTGCTGTCCACTGCTCCTAATACTATGATGGGTTAAGAATGAAGAAATAAAATGTCACTACATTGTACTGTCGGTTTGTGACTAATAAAAATAAAGTTAGTTTTTTGTGAAAAAAGCAACAAAAAGTAAGGTGTGGCAGAGTTTGACTGGTAGAAAATGCCATGGTTTAGTCTGGCTATCACCAGACCAAGCTCAATCTTTTAAGATTGAACATTAGTCTGGGGAGTCTGCTCTGTATTTTCTACTGCACAAGAGGCGTGATCAACGAGCATAGTTCAAATGACTCAATTGGATAGTCCTTCAACCAATCAGTGACGTACTTTGAAAAACAGCAGTGACAGCGGCATCAACGGGTTGCTGCTTCGGTGGCCGCCATGTTGAATGTAAACAAAAAGCTGCTTGCAGTAGCTTCCCTATCGCCATCGTGTTAAACCCGCCAATAGCGTGCCAGGTGGATACGCCAGTTTGTGATTTGTCTCCGCAGATTAGTAACGGAAGCAGGATAAAAAAATGTACAGGTTTCCAGCCTGAGCTGCAGGGCGAAATCAAATCGCTGGCAGATCGGACTGGGTTTACCCAGTCTAGCCATGGTTGGTTGAAACAAAGCCTTTGTCTCCAGGGCTTGCTCCACGTGTCTGACATGATGGCTGAGACTTCACACTGAACTGGGCAACACCATGTGATCATATCAAATCATCATGAAACATGCATCGCAAAGGGTAAAAGGCAAAATAAGAATTGTTGACAGGAGGCCTTGCTGATACACAAACAGTGTAGTATAATATAGTCCCAAATAGCAAACCACTGAACAGCAGAACGTCTATATTTCACACAGTTACAAAACAACTGTCAATCTCGCGTTGTGTATTTAAAAACCAAGTTATATATAGTTAATACTTCTTATTGAAAACAAGAAATTCCTTTCCCGTTTCTCTCTCAAAAGATGTAAAATTAATGTGTGAAAGGAATTCCTCGTCACCAATTCTGATAAACCTATTATCTTGATTTTAAATGACCAATTATTTTAATGCAAGTGAAATGATGTTCATATTTATCTTACTCTCTTGATTTAGCCTAATATTGACACTTGTTGCTAGAAAATTACATTTTCATGAATCTGTGCATCCATAGCTGTATGCTTACACAAAAACCATACAGCAGTGGTTTATCTCAACACCGTATAGTACAGATGGCACACTACAGGCATTAGGAGTATGTTATCTTATTTAGACAAAAATAAGGAAATTGAAGAAAACACTCCAAATTTTCCAAAACTTGTCAAGCCTATTTTTTGTTGTGTAACTTCTCTTTTCTAAAGCTGAGTAAAAAGTCATTCCCCTCAACCATTGCGATGTGCCACAGGGTGTGTCCGAATTCCATGAGCAAGCAATGCATCGTTTGGCTTCTAAAAAACAAATATTCAGTAGAGATCTAACTTTGTTAGAGGTTATAAAGCCGTCTGGGTAGAGATTTAATAAGCGTAACTTAGGGCTAGATAATGAAACAATTATGAGTTGTAACTGGAATCGGTATAACATTTTTTACTTTGTGCATTTTAAAATTGCAGACCAAAATAATGGAAAAATGTAAAATAGGGAAAGTATTTTATTTTTTTTGTATTATTAGAAGGGGGGTGTGCCATTTCACAGCACTATATTTGCTTTCCTTATTAATCTCCTTTCTGTCATTCTCGTCTTTCCCTTGTCATCCACTTCATGCTCTGATTCCTGTTCGGTTATTCCTTGCGGGGCTATTCTTGACATCATCAATATCTTATTAGTCTCTAAAACCAAGATGTCGTCATGTTTATTTGATGAAGAGATGGCAGGATTAATACTAAATCATGGATTCTTGAGCTCCCGAATAAGATAGGATCTTAAATGCAAATATCACAAGCCATGTATATCTCCTTTCTGATTTTCATCTACTCTGAATTCCAGTAAAAAAAGGATATCCTGAAGCAAAGCTACAAAGGTGCAGTTCAGGTTTGTCTGAGATGAGGATGCTGAAACATTTCGATCGGTGTTGAAGTCTTTAAAAAAAAAAAGAAAAAAAAAAAAGAAATGTGTAAAACTCTTTAATATCCCTGCAAATGCTTTTTAGAGGTGGGTGAGCTTTCATGCAACACTGATCCCTGTGTTTACATAAGCAGCAAATCCAGCACAATGTGCAATCGCACATGACATCTCCAGCTATCATTTGTGTGATTTTTCTTTAGAGGAATATGCGTAAAGGAAAGGGCCGCATTACACTGATTGAAGGCGGGGAGCACTTGAGATGCTTCCAGGTCCTTCTGCCTCTTTGATAAAAAAAAATGCCTGTCTCTCGATGCGGAGTCAGAAATGAGGCACAAGCCACTTAGTAAATCCTGCCCTAAATGAGGTTTTTCCCTTGGTTCGTCTCAGTCAGAGTCACACATCAGTAGATTAGTAGGTCTCCTGTTGTCCGCGACGCAACACCATCAGCAGGATCAATGGTTGTTAATTGGTTGCTTGATTTCAATTTTATAGCAGCCTCATCAGTTTTTCCACATTATATTCCAGCTTTGAGATGTGTGTGTGTGTGTGTGTGTGTGTGTGTGTGTGTGTGTGTGTGTGTGTGTGTGTGTGTGTGTGTGTGTGTGTGTGTGTGTGTGTGTGTGTGTGTGTGTGTGTGTGTGTGTGTGTGTGTGTGTGTGTGTGTGTGTGTGACAGAGCCAGTGGCAGGCATGGAGGCAGACAGGAAAAAGAGACAGTTTAATGGCTCTGTACAAGCCCTGAGCTGTAGAGATAGATCTGTGGTGATTGGTTCAGACTATATTTCCAACAGCACGTCACTTGCTAAAATAAACCAACAGCACTACCATGGCAGAGGGGAAATTACCCTGAAATGTCATGATTTGCTGTCAGTGGAGCAGAGGCTATGTATAACTGTGCTGTCCAGGATTTATTAAATAACACATTGCCGTCACTCTAATGCAAGTATGTAACTTTTCTGTTTGCCTGTTCCCACTCTCTCCAGTGGCTCTGCAGCTTCCAGAGGGCCTGCAGATGTTTGCCTGTGTCCTCGCTGACATCATTGAGAGGTAAGGTGGTTATTTTGATTGCTTAAGTTATATGTAAGTCTATGAGTAAGAAGCAGGTGTAGAAGTCAAGCCAGCAGAGTGCGAACTTTAACTGCTGTGGCCACTTGGTACTCATTAGGAGAGCGAGAGCTTTATCGTAATTCCCGGCCTTCGACTCAATCAGGGATTCAGCAGAAAATGAGACACGATTACGCTGTTTTAGGACAGAGCAGATATCGCAGCTTCCCTTGCTTACAGTTTGAGGAGGGGAGAGCTATTATTCTCGTTAATTACATCTTGTTTCAGTTTGCATATGCCCTAATGCACACCAGCACTCTATCACACAGACACCACAAAGTTCTTTTCTTTCATCCTGCGGAAAGAAGTGCTTCAGCAATATTGTTCCCTTTTTTTACTGCGCTGTGGTTTGTCCTACACTGTGATAAATGCTTGGAACCGTGCTTGGTTAATAGAAAAACATGTTTTGAAAACACTTTTATGTGAGGGCCGCTATTAAGCACAATAAAAATCTGCTCTGTTTTTCAATTTTTCTCCCTGTTTTTTTTTGTCTCTGTGGTCTCACTGCACCTTCAGCGGGCCTCTGTTTCTCATGAGCACTGTCAGGCTAAGTGTTTTCTCAAAGAAAATGGCTGCTATCATTAAACACCCAGAGTGGATTCTTTTCATAGGTGTTTAGTCAATACTAAACTGATTACATGATGAAGAATAGAGTGGCTGGAGCTGCCATCAACTTTTTCAGGCTGGGCAGATATTTGATTTCACACAGGAAACCTGGATTACGTCAGTATGACTGTATTATTGTGCTCTTCATGCTTGTATGCACTTTATATTATAATGCCAAGTCACATTTATTTACCATATAGATGATAAAACTTCTTGCTCAAAGAAGTTGGGCAAGGGGGTTGTCTTTCTTCATTGCCTCAACTCTTTTATCTTTAATCTTCTCTTTTTACTCCATCATTTTGTCCATCTTTTCTCCAGCTGTATCAGACTTCTATTACTTTATCTTTCCATCACTCTCTTCACAGTCATGTCTACTTTTTTTTTTTATCGCAACAAAGATGATAGTGTGAAGGTTTGATGATAGGTTCTGGTCGTATCAGTCCTGCTGCTATCAGACGGAGAGCTAGCACCGTTTGCTGCATGGCTTTTAAACCACACACCCATGCAGTCCACATTTATACGTATGTTTGAAGAGTCTGGAAAATCAGACCCATCTCTTCTAGTGAGAGCAATTAGCGGATACTAATTGCTTTTCTCACTGTTTTCATACCCCGTCCTCTATTGCTCATCCCTCTGTATTTTTCACCCTCTCTTCGCCATCCACACGATTTCTCCTCTAGACTGTGGCAGAAGAAGTGGTTCTCACGGTTGCGCTTCATTAGCTCCAGCTATATAGTTTCCCTTAAACTATTTTGCTTCTGTCTGTGCTGTCTTACTATGTAAAGAATTTTCTTTGCATTTCAATTTGTTTCCAGAAAAAAATGGAAAATCAATATGTGGCGGTCAATGTTGATATTGTGGCAGGCCGCCACAAATAAATCAATATATGGGAAACACTGATCTGGCTTCAGGCCAATAATAGACTCTGCCTTCTTGATCAACTTATTGATCCTGTTCCTATCCACAGCCGTGATACTGTCCCCTCAACAGACAACAGCAAAGAGAAGAACACTTGCCATGAATCTGTGAACACACCTGTGTGAAGCCGCAGTGTATGGTGGAGCCTGCATTTAATGGCACCCAAAAAAGTCCACTTGCCTTTGACTTAATTCATGCAAATATCGCAGCCTGTCTGACTGAGAATCTTCTTAGACATACTTTGCTAATGTGATGGCCACAAGAATGGCAGTTTAAGTTGACAGCCACATCACGTCTAAAAGCGTATCGGACCAAACGGTGAATCTAGGCCTGAACGATTCGGGGAAAAATATGAATCACGATTTTTTTAGCTTAGAATTGATATCACGATTCTCTGTAGTGTAATGTTTATTGCGCACATGAACCATGACAAAACAAATCAAATTGCCAGTACCAAACATAGATTATTTTTGACACCTATAGCACATTGTGCATCACCACAAGCCTGTAAACATAGAGGCTTTAATGAATAAAGAAAATAAAGTACATACTGGCCATTTAAGTACAGTAGGCTACTAAAAATAATGGCATATAACATGGGAATGAAATTGAAACATTTGTAAGGAGTAACTAAAGGAACTTAAGGTTTTCACTTCATACTCTAACCGGATAGATAGTACCCTGGAAGTCAGAATTGCCTTGATAACAATCTCAACACAAGCTCAGAATTTAGCTTATCCCTTTAAAGGCTTAACCCGCAGGTGAAAGCTGTCAGATGAAACTGCTTGTTGGGGAGAAACCAGGATGTTCTGCTGAGAATCGCATGTAAAACTTAACATTGATCACAAGATGGAGAAATTAGAAATACAAGTCAGACTTTGCAGTGGCTACCATTTTAGAGCACTTTATTGTGGCAACAACCAAGCAAACTGTTGCATTGATGAAAATGTAGCAAATTGGCATGCCAATCCTAATG
>CM042316.1:21832170-21909670 GCA_023566125.1 Zingel zingel | reverse complement strand
TAACAACCATCTGTTAAATGTTCCTACATTCAATCTATTTCTAAAAGAGTAGGGAAGCTGCCTTGAATAGAGCCTTAGTACGCCATAGTACTTAATGAACTGACACATCTATGGCAGCCCTTGCTGTGCATATTTGAACTACTGTTAGAGTGATAAACTGTTATTTGTGGCCACACGTCAGAAAGGTTGGGGATGTTATTTGATCAGTGTTTGCTCACACAATTGAGTTCACTAACTGTTAAATAGGCAGTTTGAAACCCTAATGTCACCTACGCTGTTAGTTTTTACCCATTTTGATTGAGGACCGCTTGGTGGGTTATTACAAGGCTCACGTGTTGCACTATGTATCATTGAAGTTGAGGTCAAAAATGATTGGGTGAGGTTTTGTGGAGCACTGTAGGTGTAACCATCATGCTCTTTGTATTTATATAAAGTTTATATTCAGAATCTGTTTATCAAGATATACATGACGGTCAGAGGTACAATGGAGTGAATGTAAAGTTGCATTAAAAAGTAGATTAACAGAAAAAGAGAGGAAGATAGCAGAACAAAGAGAAGTAGAGATAGGTCACTTACTGAAAGGCTTGATAGCCCAGAATATTTATTTTCCCCTAGATCTAGCAGTTGCCCTAAACCCACCCACCAGTTACCAATTCCCTTAGTTTCAAATTTTCCTGCAGAAGTCAGCAAAAAAATAACCTGGGTCTTCAGACTACAGTATAATGAGGCCCACATTTCTGATTAATATAGAAACGAGAGTAGGAAGGAAGCTTTCCCAAAACTGAAGGCCGACTGTGGCGTTACCTCACATCGCCTGAGGACGCCTGTATTGGCCAAAAAGTTGCACTAAAACAGTGCAAAGACTACATTCGATGGCCAACTAGCATGTATGTTCTGAAAACATACATGCTACATACACGGAAACCGCATATATAAACTGTTGCTATGATACAAACAACAAAACAGCGTTTGCCCTCAGCCAGCGGCAGCCATAGAGTGTAAAATTAATTGGTTGATGCTTTAGGGCCTAAAAAGTGAAGCCACCGCAGAAGTGCCTTAAACCTGCATTCCATCTAATTTCCAGCAGGGGGCTACTCCACTGGTTGCAAAAAAAGTCAGTTTCTATAGAAGTCAATGAGAACATGACTGTACTTCTCACTTGATTTATTACCTCAAACATTTTCATAATGAGTTTATGGCCTCAGTCGCTACTTTCAAGTCTTCTTCAATACAGCATGGTGTTCATTTTGTAACTTATGGTCCCATTTATTTTAAAATTGACGATAAAGCAGGGGATGTTTTAGGGTGTGGCGACACGCCGACCAGTAAATCAGGACAGAGGCTTAGCAATGCTAACCATGGCACTGTTTACATTATAATAACCTTGAACTTATTTTTGGGTGTTGTCCATGGTTTCGTCGTAAACTTTGACCCTCTCACTGTGTGTTTTAACTTCATCAAGGTTAATGTGAACATTTCAGCGTCACGCCAACCAAGCTAGCTAGCTACCGCCAGTGTTAGCTGGTAAATTAAGGGAAAGTTTGCCGATTTAACACATGTAGATTAATGGCGGCAGTACCCGTTGGTCCGCGTTTACTCGCCGGTAAATCTCCAGTGAATGACTTGCTTTAGAAGGGTTAAAATCATCAACTTTCCCCCTTTAGCGTTTAGTTAAGGGCAGCGCCATTGCAACCATAAACAACAATGGCGTCCCACCCTCCCCAGCTCCACCCTCTCATCAAAAATCATCACTTCCACTTTCCCAGTTTGTGCATCCCTGTTTCCTCTTCTCGTCTTCCCTCCTCGCGTCTTAGTCGCACTCACAGGAGATTCGAAGAGTCAAGGAAGAGACGCGATGAGAGAGGAGTCAAAGCAACAAGCATTTAACAAAATGAGACATCTGTGCCTCGGGGCTGTCATTTTAAAGCGACATCTATTAAATATGATGTGCAGCAGAGTTGCATCAGCTGTCCACTGTTTTGTCATACGCTGTATTTTATGATCTCTGTCAGATGAGCAGAACAGTGTTCATGACAACTTTTATGTTTACCTTAAATTCAATTCACAACATGGCATAATGTGACAGTAATGTACGGATGTCATACATTTTTAATTGTTGTATTTAACACAAACAAATACAAACAAACAAACACACAGACACGGTATATAGGCTAAACATATATGGGTTTTATAGGCTATATTTTATTGTGTAAAGCACTACAAATATTTCTACAAAAAGAACTATACAAATAAAAAAATACTTTCAACAAATACCTTCATAACTAATGACATTCCCATCACACTCCGTTGTATTAAGCTTGCAGGCTTAACTAAGATTGTGAACATGGTAAACATTATATAAAAGACTAGCTATATCAGTGTTTTTTTCCATGTCACTAGGACTGGCAGACTTTTTGTGATGCAACACTCTGTAAATCTAAAATAGTAAAAAAGTGTAAAGACAAATGTCTGATAAATGTGTGACCAGCAGTAACACGACTGCTAGAATAGGAGCAGGATTAAGTCATGTCCAATCAATAAGGATAGCTGGTGTGGGGGCAGTTTTTTCTGAGATGCTTTTTATTTGCCATCTAGAGGAGTTGTGTGCTTGTATGTATGATTCAACAAAATATGTAATGAAAGACATTCACTTAGTGATCCCTCTGACATACTGTGCCTGTTTTCTGTCTCTCTCCATCATGCACCATCCTAGAGAACTGTCAACATTGGCCCTAGATGGCTCAAGTAACCGTCATATCAAATGCAGTGTGTTAGTAAATTAAGGTACAATATGCGCACACAGCCCCCAGACATCTCCAGGTCCTTCACCGTAGCTGTCTTCATCCATCAGAATAGATTTCTCTATATTCCGCATGGCAGGCTGAATCATTTTTGTGGGAGCAGCAGCCACAGCCTCCCAGGGTAAATGTCAAATCTACCATTAGGAAGGAGCCTGGTAGGGAGCCTTCAACGCCTTCTTGCCCTCACATCGTCACAGTCCTCACGGCGCCCACTGCGCAGCTGAACTGTAGCAACAGATCCGGGCGTATGCGAGGCAGCGAATGTGTCTGTGGGCCAGCATGGATGTATGTGTGTTTTTGTGCATATGTGCACCATGGTTCTGTGTCTTTGCCAACTCTAAATTCTGTCTGCTCTTCGGCTATATGATATCCTTATGTATGAGGTATTCATATATGAGCTCCCAGCTCACACATAGAGCCATGTGCTGTCTAATAAGCTCTCCTGCCAGGCACACCCTTTCTGCCCACCCGAAGCGTATGTTGAATTCCAACAATATCTCATCATCAGCAACTGCCTGCAAAACCCTGTGAACCTGTCACGTTTTTCTGTTCCCCTGTATCTTCTCCTACCATCTGCCCAAATGGAAAGAAAGACATGGAGACACGCTTGAAGTATTTGTATTTGGAGGAGTATTGACCACGTGACGACGCCATGACGGACGGCGGAAGCACAGGCTAAACAGTAGGAGACGAGCCAAAAGTTTCATAGTTTCAATCAGTTTGAAATACATAACACTAAATAAACTGAATTTATGGCTTCTTCTATTGAACAACAAGTTGTCGTGCCGTTATCAGTTGAGGTAGGGCATCTGGTAGGTGCTCACAAAGAGCAGTATTTGGAGAAGTTGGAGATAGCAGGATTGGATACCGGACACGGACCTCATTAAATCACCGAATCTGCCCGACTTCAGTCCACACGATCTGTACCACTATGTGGTAAACGGGGTATCCCCATATACTGGTGCTGATCTCAAAGCTTTTAAAAGTCTGGATGCTTACCAGTTCTTTGTAGCTGGCTGGGTTACAGGTACGCAATGCTACGCTAACGGCGGGGTGAGGTACCTCATAATGGCAAATATAAGACCTCAATCTAGGGTTTATTTTATATTAACATCTATTCTTTACTTAAGTAAAGATTTATATAACACGTAGCCCATGTTTTTAGAGGACATGGTCGTCGTGGCTACCCACATGCCGTTGTTCACTGGGTGTGCCAATGCAACTTCCTAGCTAATGGACGCCTGAACACATCCCAGCTCAGGGAAGTGCAGTCATTAATTATCTATCACACGTTAATCCATGCAGTAAATCACGGAGTGTATATGGTCAGTAGTAACCACACATAATTGTAACATCTAGCCATCTTCTTAGCTGTGATTATATATTTGCTGTAGCCTATGTTAAGATTTGACCGGTGGATATTACGACGCGATGGGCAGCAGCTAGCGAGCAGTCCAAAGCTAGCTGCAGTTAGCTCGTCAGCTAGCCGGGGTAGGAGCTCCGCAGACCCGCAATTAACTCATTTTTTTTGGTCTTTTTGAAGCTATTTTCCATGCCATGTCATCTTTAATTTAACCGATATTTTTTGTATGTGTGTTAAGTTAAATGATAAAGGTGACGGCTTTCTTTTTTGGATATGTAGCTAGGTCAGTGAATAACCGATGTTAGCTATCATCGGGTTGGATACATCCATGGGTTGGACCTGTTAGCAGGACAGCTGGTTAGCACGGCAGCTAGCTGGTTGAGGATCATTTTATTTATCACTCATTTAAAACAGAAAGGCAATACATACACATGCTTGTGTTGGTGAGGATTACTCTGCAGATTGTGAATGTGAGAACACAAATGAAAACGTACGAGTTTAGCTTGCCATCCATCTACAGCATAGCTCTTCTGCCGTCCGTCATGGCGTTCATAATTCGCGCAAGTGGAGCGTGACGTCACGTGCAAAGGGTCAATATTGGAGGGGAGCATTGTGTCTGTATATTTTCTATGTTAATATTTGTACAAAGCAAGCTTAAAAGTATAGACAAACCCAGCAGCACACTGTGTATCTCACATACTCAGTCTTCTCCTTGTCACCCTTTCCTTTTTAAAAAGGATACACACATCAGAGTTGAGAGCAAGAAAAGAGAAAGGAGGAAAAACTCAAGACTTTCTACCTCAGGTAGTATTGTCATTGCAGGTATCGGTCACCCCCTGGTGAGACGTGACGCTGATGCCATCTCAGGTGAATTTGATTTGTAGTGCCAGATAGTAGTACAGGAGAGTGTAAAGGGAATCAGCCACACCTACGTTTCTTTGTACTTTACAGGCAAAGGCCTAGAGGACCACCATGATACCTTCTGGTTCTGTCTTTGCTAATCACATTTCATCTAGGGGGACATCATGCCCAGGCAGACTGGAAATCCTGATAGGTGCTGACACTGTGTAATATATCTATATCTGTGTAAT
Source organism: Zingel zingel (assembly GCA_023566125.1). Taxonomy (NCBI): domain Eukaryota; kingdom Metazoa; phylum Chordata; class Actinopteri; order Perciformes; family Percidae; genus Zingel; species Zingel zingel. The sequence goes on along the minus strand of CM042316.1, from coordinate 21,904,415 downwards.
ATAGCAGATAGCACCTTGAAAATTGCCTGAGCTGTCATGAAACTACAATTGATTCCCTCTAGAGATACAGTAAGAATAATAAAAGGTCACTTTGGCTGTAACTTGGACAAGACTGGTTGAGCCAGATGGAGGTTGTGAGTGTTTATTCTTAATGCCTGGCCTTTGACTTCCAAATGAAATGTGAGTATAGTAATGAGAATACTTAGGTGAAGGCAGTAGTTGTTCATTCCACCGGTGAAGAGACCACTGGTGTTACCTAGACTGTAGTGTGTAGAAGAGATAAGCAATGCTTAGTGCTGAAGGTTACAGTCCCTCTTTTCCCCTCTGTTCCGTCTCAGCACAACCCGTTAGCTCGGTCCTAATCACTCTCAATTCGGACGGCACAGTCCTAGGCACATGTCCATGTAATTGCACTCGCAGAGAGCCGTGTAATATTATGCACAGCATGGAAAGAATATACTGGAAGAATATTACATATGCTTTTAAAATGTCCTTTCACAGTTATCCCACTGACATTGCTCTGGCAGTTCCAGGACACAAATTGGGAGTTGCACAATCTGCAAATTAGAAAGAATGAAAAATGAAATCTGTAAGCAATGTATTGCGGCTGTAAGCAGTCCAAAACATTGCTGCCACAAGGGGCTAAACACTGAGAGATACACACTGTGACGCACTCGAGATTGTATTGCAATGATTTTTCTTTTTCTTTTTTTCTTTCTTCTTCAAATGTAATTGTTACCTGGTGAGTAGAATAATTGCATTAATGCAGCGTAATGCATGATGCGGTCAACAGAAAGTGTTTGCTCCCAGGCTCACCCCCTCTCTGTCAATGCCCAAAAAAACCCAGATGAAAACGCCCACCACCTGCCATATCAGTGCACAACACAATAATCAACAAACAACATAAATGAGACCATAAACAACATCTAATATGTGGCTCCTACACAATGTTCCCTTTTATAAATCACAGATTACCCACAAGTGTGCGTACGTGAATCAGCCTCTTATCCCGCCCTGTACACGCCCATTTTTAACCATAAATAGTCAATGCAAAGCACCTCATGAATGCTGATCAGTATGTTAAAGGAGTGGTTCAGAATTTTGGAAATAGGACCTCATTTCCAAGTTAGCCAGTGTGTTATTTATCAGTGGAGACCATTTTCAACACTTTTCATCCAGTCCTTCCAGTTGCAGAGTTCGCTAGTGCTAGGCTAGCGCAAGTCAACAGTATCTGCTAGCCTTACCCACTCCACAGTACACCTGAGGCAAATAAATTATAACGCCAGACTATCGATGTAAATGTATGTGTTGATAGAATAATGTTAGAAATAAAACTACCCTTGCATCGCAATAGTTATACTTTGTTCCCTGTAGTTGGTAGCATAGGCTACAGCAGTGGCGGAGTGATATTACCTAGGCTACTGAGAAAGCCGGTTTCCATGACACAAGTTTATTTACCTGTCGCTGCAATTTGCATGTAAACTGTCCAACTTACATGATTTTTCTGTCAGCAATTACCTAAAGTTAGCGGTTAGCCCAGCCAGGTATCTACCAAGAGTGTAGCTATACCGTTAGCTAATGTTGTCACTCTCCACAATGCAATGAACTGTAACGTCATCTCCACTAACGTTGTCAGTCTCAATCTATCAGTAGTAGCTAGGCTAACGCTATGAAAGAGCTAGCTTTATTAGCTAGAGTAGCCTACCAAAAGTTATTACCTGTTCATCAGTACGCTGTTGGTGCATCTGGAAAGAAGGTTGGAACCGCATTCGTTGTCAATGACTTGTGGTCCTTTTAGATTGCGGGGTTTTTCAAAGTCGTCTGGTCTAAAATGATCACTACACATTCGCCACTTGAGTAGAGTCTCCGACTTGATGTCCAAGCCAGCAGCAAGAAGCCACAGTTGGTTCCTTTCTGGATCTCCCAATGGAAATTTGTGGAAACTTTGTGGTGCCCATCTGTTTGGTTTATTTTTACAATTTCTAAATGCACACTAAAACACCATGTTGCCTAGACCTTAGTTTCCAATACAATGCTTCAATACCACTGTACTAGGCTACTACTAGGTGTCCCCACTGTAGTGCGCTTCTCCATTTACTTTTCGGCGCAGTACTACTAACCGGACCACAGTAAAATTCTGCCGCTGCAGAGAAACTAGTCCCCCAAAATGTAATGTGATCATTGAGATGCAAGGGTAGTTTTATTTCTAACATTATTCTATCAACACAGACATTTACAGTACTGATTTAAATTCTTTACTCAAGTTAAAGTAACAAAGTACAGGCTTGGAAATTTACTTAAAGTATAAAAGTAAAAGTAGCCTTGAATGTCTTGCTGCTTATCTGCCGAATCTCTGGGATCTCAGTTTTCTTCATTTTCAATCATGTCGCCGTCCATACTACTATGTGCTAACGTTACCGCCATCAAGCCACAATGATTTGCCGTGAATGAATGCCACCGAATCTGTCGAGTCATCTTGTAATGGTGCGTCAAGTGCAACGTATATTCCCATCTAATTAGATTGAATTCGGTATTGATGACGCGAAAAATAATAACCGTAACTCCACTGAAATTATTTGAAACTAAAGTAACGAGCCAATTTTGTAAAATGTAAGGAGTAGAAAGTACCGATATTCTTGTTTAAAATGTAAGGAGTAAAAGTAAAAAGTTGGCACAAAACAAATGGTAAAGTAAAAATATTTGAAAAATCTACTTGAGTACAGTAACGAAGGATTTGTACTTTGTTACTTCCCATCTCTGATTCCATTCAGTCTGGCCATCTCCTCCTCCTGCGCTCCGTAGCGGACAATGTGATGGTGAGACAGCGCCGATTTAAATATTAAGACCGAATTTTGTACGATTTTAGTTGGATTTCACGGTGCCATGTCATTTCTCCGACGCCCCATTGTTCCGACCTCTCAATAACCCGAAAAATTCCCTTTGGTCCTAAAGCCCAGTTGTCCGACGTCCCTTTGTTTCGAAAAAAAATAAACCCTCTGCTCCGACATCCCATTGTTCCGACCATATAGGCTTTTTTGGATCACCTCCCATAATCTAAAATCTGAATCAAAAATAACAAGCGAAATTACTTTTCTCTAGCTTATTAATACATTTAAATGTTTAGCCTATCTTTGAAAACTGAAATAAAAATGTATGCTAAGTCCAAAGTCCAGCAGTGTAAAGTTAGTTTTGGGTTGGATATGTATTTATATTTCCATAAGCCTGCAATGACAATGAATAGGAATGGGGCATATCCCTGCATTAACCAGTGTGAAACTAACTTGATCAGTGAGAAGACGCCTTGGCTGTTTCAAACAGGAAACTTTGGGATTCCAGACATGTTAAACATGGCAAAAATCCTAAAGAACTATTATAAATAATTGTCCATAACCCTAACAATGAACAATGAATGGTTGGAATGTCGGAGCAGAGGGTTTATTTTTTCTAAACAAAGGGACGTCGGACTAGTGGGCTGTAGGACCAAAGGGAATTTTTCGGGTTATTGAGAGGTCGGAACAACGGAGCGTCGGAGAAATGGGCAGTCCTCGGATTTTACAAGGTGTTTATGCAACAATTATCACTCAGTACAAGAGCAAATAACACTGCTGGATTTAATCTTCATGATAACGTGAATGATATGGAGTGAAAAAATGTGCGTGAGGCATCAATACTTGAAAATATTACGAGTAATTGTTATTCCCACATTTACTTTCTGCAGTCTGACTTCAGTTCACCACCTCACCATCTGCGTCGCCAATTCCCATTGTCTCCAAAATGTGCGTACACGAGTCAGAGTTTGCGCACATTCTCCCGTCAAGTTATTTTTTTTTTTTATAAATCACAACCTTTGCGTGGGAAGTGGTGTACGCACATTTTCAGCCCCGTTTTGTGCGTACACCACGTTTATAAATGAGACCCCTGGTGATTGAGGATGTAACTTTAGTTCCTATATAGGGAAGGAAAGAGAGAGAACAGAAGCTAATATGAGAATGTCCTTTTTCCTTAGATGATAAATACAGGACATCTCAATCACTGGAACCCACCTAGATTCATCAGGCATTGAGAAAAATCCTAATGAGTAGGCGTTCCCAAAAATGAAGTGAGAGACGTTATGATAGACAGCAGCTCAGAGAAGTTATGACAAGGAGCATAAGAAGAGATAGGAGTCAAAAAGCTTGAGACTTGAGGGAGCCGAGCGACAGAAGATGGAAGAGAGCCTTAGGGATGAACAAAAGAGGGATTATTATATGTGACCTCATCAATCGCTACAAGAACAAGTTTTAATATATTTTTCTGAGTTGGCTTTAAGCGATGTACTCTGTTTGATGAATCTTGTTTTCCAAAATGGAATGTGCAGAAGCAGCATTTAAGTTGTTTTTTATTGGTCTTGAGCTTGGTTCTAAATTGTTTTAAATTTAGACTTTAGGCTCATTTGTGAATCATACCTGATGTATTTTGAAGGTCCTTAAAACATGTTTTCTTAATCAGCTCTGTAATATGAGCAATGGGGTCCTACATAAACATGCAAATTTTTTAGTTCTTCAAACACTTGATAATTTTACATGAGATATTTCTGCATTTGTGCTTTTGTCCTTTTTCACATTGTATTGAGGTGGGCAGGTGGCTTTGTGCCAGACTTTAGAAACATTTGAATCATTGACTGTGTATAAAGATGAACGACATACAGCTCCCCAAGTGTGAAGCTAAAAACATCTTGATCAATTCCTGGTGGCTGGCTGCAGTATAGGTCATAATCGCACCCCCTCCATGTTAGTGGATGGGACATGGGCCAAACTTAAAAGGTACACGTCAAATACATTTTTCCCCAAAAATGGTTTCTGTCATTTTAGGTAATTCCTATCTCGTTTGTTCAAGTGTTAATTCTTCCAAAAGGTTGGTTTTTAATTAGCTATTTAATGCTATAAAAAGGGGGTGTGACGTAATCATTGACAGCTCCTATTATGCTCGTGATTGAGTCACTTTGTAACACACGTTATAATGCTCGCCTAGCTGCTAGCATGGCACTCCCTCATGCTCTGCAGCTGACTGGCTAGTAGTACTTACTTTGACTCCCAACAAAGATGGAACAGAAGTGAGATGTCTCTCTCTGTAGCTAAAACAGAGAGCTCAACACACAGGGTGAAAAGAGGAGCTGCAGCAATGTGCAGTACAACAAAAATATGGTGTTTTCTGAAAATTAAACCACATAAACCTATTCTGGTACAACCTCTAAATACAATTATGAACCTGAAAATGAGCATAATATGAGCACTTTAACTTTGATTCTTGCTGAATTAAGAATGGCAGACTTCACCTTTTAAAGTTGTCCCTAAAACAGTATTCACACGTGGGCTTTCCATGACCCCATGTGGTATGATTAATGCACCTAAGGCTAAATAGGCAAATACATTGTTCCTGCCAACAACAGCATCTTCAAGGAACCTTAAGTGTTCTGTTCTTGTAGAGGAACAATAGCACTTAATACCTCCATTATCTGTCCTCTTTGGTCCCTTATCCTGACTGCTGCCTTGATACCCTCACATATCTGATAACCACTGTGTCAAACTAGATTTTGTTTTCTATATTGTGTTTTTTTTAGAGCTCCTTAGAGATTTGATCTGTTCCTGGTTGTAGGCTGAGCCTTGCAAAATCTGCACAGCAGTCACTTGTAATAACTGTTTGCACGTTTTGTTTATGTGAATTGGATTGCAGCTCTTTTAAACTTGCTATGCTGTGCAGTTTGGGGCTCTATCTCGATAAAGCTGTAGGCCTTTCTATAATGACCTATGGCTTAGGCTTTTGAATACATGCCATGACAAATATATTAGATACACTCACAGAAATGGCAGTAATGAGCTTGTTTTTCAGGGAGTTAAAGGATTACTAATAGTATTACTGAAAAAATCTGTGTAAGCATCAGCCTGTACTCGCTGCCTTATGTCTCTCGATTTACTCATTCCTGCCAGATGTTCAATGACTGCAGTTAGAGTCATATTTTACAGGGGGTTTGTCTCCAAATGTTCTCTGTGAAAAGCAACCCAGGATTCCTGTGTCAATATGACATTGAAATATAGTGAAACAAGTAAGGAGAGACATCGAGTGGAAGATATACACAACGAGAGAAGGAGTGGAGGTCATTTAATCCTCCTGCCCAGTCCCCCTTGCCAAATTTATTTTTGGAGGGGAGCACTTTGTCAGGGTATTTTCTATGTTATATGTTCAGAAAGCAGATTATCAATATCAGATTTGCTAATATTACAAACCCGGCAGCAAACAGCTCATCTCTCTTACGTAGTCGGCACCCTCCTCCTCATCACCCCTCTCTTTCTCTGTCCCCATGTATCATCTACCACTCATCATTATTTCTTGCACTGGCCTTTAATTTTGCTCCTTATTGTGTGATTTAATCTTTTTTTTTCTTATTTACCTAAACTGAACTCATGTAGGGAGGATATAATGACAGTTCATCTCTGCTGAGTCACCCTGCCACCTTTGGGAGAAGCCTCTTTTCCTGGGCCAATGTGCTCTGCCCTCTGCCAAAGCCCACTCACAGACACACTGCTGGGGGCTGATGTCTGAAATGTAATGGAATAAAAGATGAGCTTTTGCCAGATGTAGGAAATAATTCACAAATTTGTGTACAGGGAAAGGTGAGCTTGTGTCCGTGTGTGTATGTGTGCATGGTTTGAATTGGTATGCAAACGCGCCGCATATGCTCATCTGAGCTGTCTGGCCAACAGTGTAGCAGTGGCAACTGTGCAAGAGCAGTGCTGCTGCACCCGTACCCACCTTGCTGACCTGCTTGTCACTTTGTTTCCTATGAGACCAGTCTGCTACCTCTGCTATTATTAGACTTCAGATATTTAAAAAAAAAAAAATAAATCACTGGCAGCACAGTCCTATGGACAGACAACCTACTGTGGAGTGTACTGCAAGGCACATAATATTCCTGCAACACAATGATTGATTCATTCACACCATTCAAATGTTTGCACATAAGCAAAGGTCATATAAGTACGTATAGTTGTTTCTGTGTGGTATGGCTTATAGCTGCACTGTTTTTTTCCGACATTAATCAGCATGTTTGAAATATGTTTAAACTACTGTGATGTCTTTGTGTTAAATTCTGGTGTTCTTTTATTACCTTATTATTTATAGTACCATTATAAAAGTCAAGTTAAAGCAGTGTCAAATGCCAACATTGGATACACTTTTAGTAATTGAAAATCTGCTTAGACATAAGATGTATGTTCCCTCACCAAGCTAACTATTGTTTGTGTTTTGAAGCTTAGATTTGTACTATTTGAAGGACTTTAATGACTCTACTTAGAGCCCCCAGTAAGGACAGTAGTTAATCAGTCCCTCCAGAAAAACGTGATTATGCGATCGCATAATTCAATGCATAATCAGCCAAAGTCTGCATATTTATGCGGGGGCCGCATTTTTTCAAATACGCTGCATATTCGCCGCATAAATTGCCGATTTCCGCGCAAAATATGGGGGGCTTGCATGATTTCATAATCGCCGCATTTTCGTTGCAAAATATTCCATCACATTTTTTCAGAAAAAGTACCGCATAATCAAGGATTTTTGCCTGCAACAATCACAAAAAAACTCCGCATTTTTCTGGAAGGACTGGTTAATGAAGTTCTCACGAAATTTAAGATTATCTAAGCTACTCTAACTATTCACCATCAACATAGTTAAAATACATTTCATTGAGACATATGTTGTGTTTTGAGCAATGGCAGAGAAGGTAGAAATTCTTTGAAGAAGAGCCAACTGGATCCGTGCAACACTTTAGATCTTTTTGAAACTTCTGACACTCCTCATTATATCACGAATAACAATGCGTTAACTTTGCCCACTCAAGTTTGGCACATCCTATTCTCTATTTGGGAACTATATTCTCAGGCGGAAGAATATAGTACTTTGGCGGAATGATTTGCTTTGCAGAAAGCCTGTCTGAGAATATAGTTCTCAGTTTGTTTACGGTTAGAAGATGGCTGTGTCTCATGTTACGTTGTTTTTTGTACACGCTGTGACTCTACAAATCACAACATGTAAATAGGAACATGTTGGAGCTATGTTGTCACTTATTCGGAGAAGTAGGCTAGTTGAAACCAGTTACCTCCAGGATCTGTGCTAGGCTAAGCTACCGGTGGAACCGTCAGACACCGCTACAACACGCACGGACACGAGAAGGGTATTTATCGAATTGTCTAGCTAGCTAACTCTGGGGGTTACGGTGAATAAGCTAAAGTCCCAATAAGTCGGCGTGTTCCTTTAATATCATTAATGTAAAATAAAATCTCCAACCATACTGTTGCATATATGTGTGCACCTGTGCTTTACACACAGCTAGTTTTAGCTAGTTATAGACCGTATAATTTACTGTAAGATGCCTTACTATAATACATTTCAATGACTATTAGGTATTGACTTAATTTAATGCTAATGTGTGCCTGCCAAAGTAAACTTACCTATTAACAGCTGCAGATCAATTATAAAATGGGAGAGATTTTGATATATCTGGCTGTATTCTGCAGGATATTCTCTAACTAGTTACTACTACTTATTTATTGTATTAAAACCTATTTGCATGTAAGTGTACTTTACTGTATATAAACACATCTTAGTGTAGATTCCAAATACCTCAAATGACATAATAGGTTGGCCTGACATGTAAAGAAACACATGGTAGCACTGTGTATTGTAAAAATACTGTACAATCTACAGGATGCTGAGATAGTCTGGAGTCCATCCCAGCATGTACTCAATGGGAGGCAGTGAAACAGTCTGGATAGATTTCCAATCCGTCAGGTTTAACATATTCTCAATCCTGCTTGGCAATTTAGAGTCACAAATCCATTTCCATGTGTGCCCCTGGAGGCAATCCATCCACCCACTGGGAGAACATGCAGACTTAATGTACAAAGAGCTTTGGCTGAACTAAAACCTGAACTCTATTTTGTGAGATGATAGTGCTAACTACCAAGCTGCTGCCAGAGCAACATGTGGTTGGTTACTGGTATTCCCTGCCATACGTTTACATAATTTTAATGACTTCATTACATGACAAATGCTAATTAAGTTCTATGAAAATTACCATTAGGTACCATAGAAGTACTGTGATATTTACCGTTGCAAGACTTTAAAGCTTGGAAAAGCTCTCATCATTTACTCACCCATCTTTCACTTGGCTAGCAAAGTTACCGCTAAACAAATTAAATCACATCAGCAGGGAAATAAGAAAGCATGACATTTTGCTAATTGGATAAGCACACCTGATGATGGCACATTACTGTGAAAAGTTCAATTGTCGCCAGTTTTTTTTTTCTCCTTTTTTGTTTGTCAGGCTTGTTGACCATCCATACACTTTACAAGCAAATGTATAAATGTATTACAAGCAGCACTAATGCGGATTATGAGAGCTTGTTCTTCAAAATGGGCTTGATTGCACTCCACACATCACTGTAGTGAAGCATCATAGAGTCATGAGAGGTTGTTATTTTGTTTTAACCACTGCTTCCTTTACATTACCAGACCAGTAGGAAAACATGGGGGTAGGGAAGTCTTAACATTTCCCCTTCATTCCCAATTCTGCCTTGCCCTTGAGCAAGGCACATATCCCACTTTCTGGCACAGTGAAGAAAACCTAAGCCCAATCATAATGCCCATTGTAGTGCTGTGCAATATTGACAAAATCAAATATTGCAATAGTGATATGATTGATGTGTTACACTGTTTTGAATATTGACCAGAGCTGCAAAGATGAACCGATTGATCGATTAGTTGTCATCTGTTAAATTAATCGCCAGCTATTTTGATAATCGGTTTGAGTAATTTTTTTATGGAAAAAAAAATCCAGATACCAGTTTCTTAAAGGTGCTGTAGGTAGGATTGTGAAGATCCAGGACTTAGCCAAAGAATTTGAACATCGACAACTTCTCAGTCCCTCCCCCCTTTCTGCTAAAACCCAAACGGTCTCCTAAGCCCCTCCCCCCACAAGGGAGAATTAATGCATGTGCATGAGCAGTGATTGACACGCAGTTAGACACCCCCCCTGGCCCTGATTGGTGCATCTGAACAGGGAGCTGTGGATTTTTGCAAATCTCACTACAGGCTGTAGGTGGTGCCAGACGAGCTGGATTTTCTTTTAAAATACCTGCTTCATGTAGTTATACTCGAACATAGGGTCAGTTTCAGCAAATATGACAGAAAGTTAGTTTTATAAGTCTTACCTACTGCACCTTTTAAATGTGAATATTTTCTAGTTTCTTGACTTCTCTATGACAGTAAACTGAATATCTTTGAGCTGTGGACAAAAGAAGACATTTGAGGACGCCATCTTGGACTTTGAGAATCGACATTGTTCACCATTTTCTGACATTTTATAGATCAAACAACTAATCGATTAATCAAGAAAATAATCAACGATTAATCAACAGTAAAAATAATCATTAGTTGCAGCCCTAATATTGACTATGATGTTTGTGTTTTCCTGGAGCATTTAATCTAAATTATGGGTGAGAAAACAGTAGATACAATAGGCAGCAGTTAGACTGATTAACAAATTAGCATGGCGTGCAATGACAATTATCTAGAGGGCAAACTAGATATATAAAATTTTCTGTCAGCCAGTTAAATTGCAAGAGTTTTGAGGCGAGTTTGGTATGGTGGCTTTTATTACTTGTTTGCAACAGTTTCATTTTGTGGCAGTGAGTCATTATAGCTTTGTTGAGCTACAGCAATACATCTAATGTTGATGGTTTAGAGTGAAACAAACCATGACTAGCAATGATACACTATACACATACACAATTACAAAGTTATAACATATGCAATGTGCTGCATGGCTACTGCTTCAAAACATAATCTCAAAGTATCAAATATAGTGATTTTACAACTTCACAGTAAGTGTGTTTTGCAAATGAATATGAATGACATTGATCTTGTACAGAGCTCTGTCTGCATGACTGCAGGATTATCTGAAACACAACTTAAATTGAGAGCTAATATTGTACTTCGCACCTTCCAGGTGTGGATGTTTACAAATATATGAATGTGAAGCACCGGTGCTTGTACTCCAGTCAGTCCACTTGAATAAATACAGATCAAAAACATCTTCTGTTGCAGAAATGTCCCCCCACCATCATATACACACTCCAACTGGGATTTTGCATGCAGAAAAATCCAGAGTCAATACAGTAAAATGCATCATCTAGCCTTGTTTGTTCAGCCAGCTGAATATAGCTGATCTATTGACATTTTAAGAACAGCATACTGTAGTTTTCCATACCGTTTTTAGGAAAACTGTAAATATATGTACTTGTAAGAGCCTTTTAAACTGTAATGCTTTCTCAAACTGATATGCCCAAGAGTAAAGCTGGGTGTCAGAGTGAAAATTACCTGCAACTTCCCACACTTCAAAACCCAGCAAAACCTTAAATCAACAGTTATTAAAACAGATGGTGGAATCCTTTTAATTAAATTCAGTCAAGTCATATTCATCAACAGATAAGTGTCACCGGCGACAGAATGGCTTTGTGAATGCTAATAGGAGCATTTGGAGACAGGAGAGGTTTTTTATTCTCTTTGTCTGCGGCAATATCTCGTCTTAAGGCACTGGTGCCAACAAGTTTCTCTTTTATGCCAGCATCAGAAGAAATTCCTGTCAAAGTCAGAAAAGTGTAGCATCTCCAGAGGACAGCAGCAGAAAAATAAATCAGTTTTCATGCGTATGCTGCCAGGCTAGGACAATAATGGTGGTGAATGAGATTCTATTTATTTTAAACATATCAGCTACTTAACCTGTTGATAAACAGTAAAACAATCAGCTGGCACTTAATCCATTGTCATGTGTGTGCACACTCATACTGGGGTAAGTTTGCATTTGTATATTGCAGTCCTAAATTTGTGTTTGCACACACCAGCACAGTGGTTTTTATAACAAAGATTCAGATCAGTGGGCAATTTCTCACACATATTGAGCTGTATACTATAGAGCTAATTAACAAGGGCTGTTAGGGAGTTCACAAGCTTCTCTGACATCTTAATTAGATCTTAATGACATTTTAGTTGGAATGGCTGAACTGAGTACCCTGAGATGAACCAGTGCTGATATACTGAAGGAAACGGGAAAGTGACTGACACTAGAGACAAGTGCAAGCAGGAAGGGAGAGAAGGACGGATAGTTGAGGAGATGGAGAGAGGAATAAATGGAAATGAGGAGACATTGGAGGACATTTGTGGTCTATACAGTATGTACCCACCAGTCATATAGTATGTCTTGTGTGAGATAGCGTGTTTAAAAATAGGATTAACACTGATGCACTTTTCATTCTGTTGTTTCCTTTCTAAAGTTCTTTCATTCCATCTTCCCTCTTTTGCTCTCTTCCAGTGGGATATGGGACTATACGTTGCCCAGTAATTACTCTGCCAATGTCCCAGTAGCATTGCATGTCTCTTATGGGCCTCTTAATCGGATTCTTAGCATTTATTACCATGAAATTTCAGTGTACTCAATCTGGAAATAACTAGATGGGCACTGCACTGCCAATGGAGATAACATGATAATGGTATTTCTGGCAGATAGATGGCTGATTAGATACAATCATTTTCTGTAGTGCTGTGTTTTGCACTGTAGATGATTCTGCATGATCTGCAGTGGATTGCAGGGAATAGCCTCTCTATTTTTCGGGTGGGCAGGCTGTGTTTTTTTTTTTTTTTTTTTTAGCTGAAAGGTTTATGTACGTTTATGCAACTCCAAACAAAGTCAGTGGACTGCGATGAAAGAACAATGGACTGTAGTGAATTAGCAAACTAGTGCACAGGTCCACAGACCTCAAACTACCCGTGTGATTGTATCATTTTTAGTAACCCACAATTTCCCTTCTGCTAACGGATGCATACACATGTGTACGCAGTAGAAAGAGACACATACCGACAACATCAAAAAACCTTGACAAGGGATAGGGTAATTGATTCAAATCTTCGAAGGCAAATATTTATTTAACAGATGAGTTGCTCTGTCTGTTTTCCTGGGCTCAGCTGGCCTGCACTGCCCTTCACTTGAAAGCAACCATTAGAGGAACAGGGACAAGAAAAATAAAGAGAGAGAGAAAGAGAGATAAGTAACATAGAAAACTAGGGGACGGTGATGAGGAGCCCGGAGAGAGTGAAAACCAGAGATTACATCAGAGAAAATGAGGGAAGAAAGGCTAAATAGAAACTTTGTCTGAAGCCCATTGTGAGGGGCAGAGTGAGGAATAAACACAGAGTGGATGTGGGTTGAAAGATTGGGCAGCAGGAGACACATTACTAAGAGTCTGTTGGTTGCTGCAGATGCTATTCTGTGTGCAGCCATGTCTGTTTATCACTTTCCTCTTCTCCCCAAGTCCTTGGTCTTATCTCTATTCTATCCCTTCTGTCCAGCCTAAATCTGTCAGAATACAGCCACAAATACCTGGCACCAACCACCCCTTCTTTACCCATCTTTCCTCCCCTACAATGCCTTAAGCTTTTATTCATTTGCACTTCCTCCCTGTTAGTCTCAGCATTTATTCATTTTACTTAGCCGTTATGGGTTTACTTAGCATTTTATTTTCCCATAAAGGGCAATAAAAGAAAGAGCTTATTTTTCTGTAGTGTGATCGGCTATTCATTCTAACAGATCTGGGTCCACAGATGTCTGTGTAATTTGGTAGATTTCCTCTCAATAAGGCCTTTTTAAAAAAAAAAAAGTGGAACATGAGGCCCACGTGGTCTGTGCAACGCTATCGCAATCTACTTGTGGAATAAAGCATCTAGGCTGTATAGTTTATTCTAGCAAAAACTGTTGCTGAGGCTGTTTCTCCTTCTCAGGCAGATGTGCTGTAAATCCAGGCCATAGATAGACAAGCCAAGGCCCCTACAAACTCTAATCTGCTTATGTGTACCAGTCCTAGCCCTCCTCTCCAACTGCATCTTCCTTTTGTGGAGCCTCCTTTCAGTGGCCAGGCTGACTGATGACCTATTAACCCTCATCTGGCAGGGCTTTAACTACCAGACGGCTTGTGCCGCTCTCAGGCCTTTGGCTGGTGGTCATGAGGAGCAAAAGAATAGCAGTGTGTCACTCTGATAAGCTGTGAGTCAGTCATTGACTGACAGTGCTGTCAGATACTATATAGTGTACTCTATCTGTAGCAAGTGGATAGGGATTGATCTTATTCAGCTCTCTCATAATCACCCTGTGCCTGGCATGCTTTTTATTGATCGCTATGGTAACGAACAACTGGATGTGCATCATGGTCTGTGGCTGCACTAATTTGTGTGTGTGTGTGTGTGTGTGTGTGTGTGTGTGTGTGTGTGTGTGTGTGTGTGTGTGTGTGTGTGTGTGTGTGTGTGTGTGTGTGTGTGTGTGTGTGTGTACATTCCAGGTTCACAGAGGCCGATACCATTGTAATGGGGGACGTGACGTATGGGGCCTGCTGCGTGGACGACTTCACCGCCCGAGCTCTGGGAGCTGATTTCATGGTTCACTATGGTCACAGTTGTCTCAGTGAGTCTTTTTACCTGTGTGTGTGCATGTTTGTGTGTCTCTCTGTCAGTCTGCATGCTTGACTATACCACACAGAGGAACGTGAAGTGGGCGAGCATCAAGGACTCCCACCTACTGAAAGTGGGCTGCATGAAGAAGAAGTCAGAGACAGACCGACAGACAGAGCTATTGATCAACGGAAAAACTAGTTAGTGCAGCCTGCCCAGCTCTAGTATAGAGGCATATTAGACCTTTGGAGCCTGGACATCACATTTACCCAGCAGATCAATGAGGAACATGCATTAGTGGTGTCCTTTGAAAACCTCAAGCAGTTCTTGAGGACCTTCACCCTCGCCCCTGCTGTCTGTCTCTTGCAGGACATGGGAGGAAATGCTAAATCAATAGTTTTGATATATCGCTGCCAGAACAACCTCACCTCTCCCAAATACCAGAAATGACCAAGAGAATTTTAATACACTGAAATGCTTTCTCTGTGTTGTTTTGTGTGTGTGTGCACATTCTCATTTGCACTCAGAATAACCTAAAGATAAAGGCACCAAAGATCAATTCGTTGTATGTTGTGAAGTTAGATCAGATATTAATTGATGGAGATTCTCGAAAAATCTGTGTGTAAGGGTGTCAGTGCGCATGTGTTCCTGACCTTCATCACTCAATCATGAGGACATCATCTGCACTGTTGCCCAAGATGTCAGATACCTGTGGGAGATGAAAGGCAGTGTTCTGGCTGACTCATAGAGAATGTTGTGGCAATTTTGTAATCCCACTCTGACAACGAGGAACAAGACCAAAAATCTCGGTAACACTTTACAATAAGGGTACATTATTAGCATTACTTAATGCATTAATAATCATTAATTAACCGTTAATTGCAGTTAAATAAGGTGTCTAATAAACATTTATAAACAATGTTCATGTTTCTTCATGTTAACTAAGGTATTAATTGATGCATTATTTACCATTAGTTAATGCCTTAACTAATTGTTAATTACAGTTAACTAAGGTGTCTATTTTAACATTAGTTAATGTACTAATAAGCCTAAACTGGAAATAACTGCTAACTAAAGCGTCTAATTGTTAACTAAGGTATTGATTGATTGATTGTTTGTTTAATGGTTTGTATGATGCTATTTACATTAGTTATTACAGTAATAAACATCACTTAACAGTTAATCATACAATATTAAACATTAGGTAAATGTTAACAAACTTGTTAATTAAGGTATTTCCTAATATTACTAGGTGGTTGATAAAGATGTTTGATAGCATGTATGTCTTAAGGTTCACAGCCAAGCCATCTCATTATGAGAAAACTGTTTTTATTGTTTATTTACGGGTTATGATTGTCCACATACTTTTGTCCACTGTATTTGTCCATCCTCCAACGTATGACTTACTTTTGGTAGAGGGTGAGATCAGTGAAATGACTCCATAGTCTCCATGCAGAGGTTTGCTTGTTCCTTGGTCTTCATACATTAACTTAAAGCCCAAACAATTTGAATTATTGTGCATGCTAAATAAGCCATATAACCCGTACGGACATGTACCTAACACTAGATCTGTTTTACGTTTCAACAGTAGACGGTACTCTTCAATGTAGAGCCATGGATAGCCATGCGCTGAAACAAGCTGAAAAACCTTTTTAGTCCTTACCGCTCCATCCAGCTCTCTGTATTTCCTCTTCACTGAAGATGCAGAGGAACATCTGCACCAATCGTGGACTGCATATGTTTCTAGCTCCACCTTTTTGTATCGATCAGTGCGCTATACATCAAAACAGAGGGGTAACGATACAACAGGATGGAATGGAGTGGTTCAATTGATAACATCCACAACTTTTGACAATGGAAACGCAAAAATAACCGTTCTAATGTGTAGTGAACTGAACCAGACTCCTTGGTGGAAACAAGGCTTTAGTTTATGCAATCGGGCCAATATTCGTTTAATCAAAGGTTACATTGTACAGGATTCAGCCTGATCAAATACAAGGGAAGTTTAACATGATTACATGTGTATGATCAAAGGTAATTTCATTCAAAGGTTACATTATACAGGATTCAACATGATCAAACACAGTTTCCCTTACATAAACCTGTCTCTCCTGCACCTCTTTCATTTCCTCTGCTGTATTTGCTTTTGTGAATACTGCTGCCATCTCATCTTTTGTCATCATAACAGCACCTCCGTCTAGTGCAGGGCAATATGGGCTACATCCTAAAACCATGTTCTTGTATGTTTTCAAGTTAAAATGATATTTGCTGATAAAAAGGATGGGGAATTTATTTAACATTATTGATGTTTAAACAACATTTTTGTAACTGAATATCTGACAAGTCTAAACCAAAAACACCAAGATTAGAAGGAAGTGAGTGTGTTGGCAAGAGAGAGAGGAAGCAAATATATGAAATTAGACTTAGAAGACTTGCTCAGATGCCGGGCTAGCTGCCCGGTATTGCTGTTAGTAATACTGGACCTTCTTCTACATTACAAGCAGGTCCTCACTATTTTGGTGGCATGACTCATTTTAGAAGAGCTTTGCAAAGCAAAACAAAACTTACACAAGGCGCCAACTTTAGTTTCAGCCAGTGTTATTGAAGTGGACCAGCATGAAGCTTGGGTTTAAATAACAAATAATTATGGGACTCAAGTCTTTTTTTCACCCACAGAACACCGCCATTACGACTTCCCGTTTTCTCAAGGGCCTTCTCAGGCTTACGACAAATGTCTAAGGTTGTACTGCCACAAATTGGTCATAGATCAATTAAGGCACCAAATGATTGCTGTACTGTATTATTTATAAAGTTGTCCACAAGCACCTGATAGTACATATTGATTTGTAAACAAGCCATTTGTAAATAAGCCAGTATACCATTATGTCAAACCTTTTGTTAGTTCCACTTGCTATAAATGGGCATGCATATTTGTTTACAATGAGCTGCTGTGCTTAGTGACCTTATTGCTAGAACACATAGATGAATAAAACCACTGATGGAGCATGTGAGTCCTGTCCATCTTATTGACTGTGTCTCTAACTGCAGCGTCTAAGTGCTCTCAGGCTAGCATGCTAATGTGAACACAGATCGATGTCACTTTTCTTTGCCCTTTATGTTTTGGG
Organism: Zingel zingel; assembly: GCA_023566125.1. Lineage (NCBI taxonomy): Eukaryota > Metazoa > Chordata > Actinopteri > Perciformes > Percidae > Zingel > Zingel zingel. Next base: position 21,886,761 of record CM042316.1, on the reverse strand, counting down.
AGTGCCTATAAACAAGCATCAGACCGCTGTTAGTTTCAGTCTGGATTTTTACTCAACACCTCCAGTCCTTTTTAGTCTCGTGATATATTTAACTCATTGGTTTCTCACTCAACATATGCCCTGCAGCCAAATCCTTATCCATCTCCTTCCCTTTCCTCTCTGCTGAGATGTGAGCCCATTCATCACTTCTCTTGCCAGTTAATTGACACACTCCCCCCCCCACCACCACCACCACCACACACACACACACACACACACACACACACACACACACACACACACACACACACACACACACACACACACACACACACACTCAGTATCCTATTCCTTTTTCCTTTCCTCTCTTCCATGCTCTATCTTTTGGACTTTATACAGTACATTATTATATTGCCTACCCCTACCTCCAAATTAGATTTCAAGCTATTGTTTTCCAGCCTCCTTTCTTTGAATTTCCCATTCCTCGCTCCTGGTCTCACCCCCATCTGCCTTCAATCCTTTGTAAATAAGTGTATCTCACACATCTTCCATCTCTCCTTGTCCCCCAATCTCTATTCACGATTATTTTTCTGCTTTCTTGTCGTTCTTTGCTCCACTATGTCTCTCTCGATGTTGCTTTAATCTAGGCCATCAAGTAAGCCGCACTCGCTCATAAAACATTTGCACCATAATGGGCCATTTGCTTAATCATAACAAAAAAGTCCCCTTGTTACTGATCTCCAAATTAAATTGAACACAAGAAGAAGAAGAATTATGATGATCAATGCAAACGATAATTTTCCTTTCTTATCCGAGCCCTTTCCCTCCATTTACTTGGACTCTCGCCTACTTTTTTCAGCATCTAACTCACCATATCTCTAGCTACCTCTCTTAGGCCCGGGCTTGTAGTAAATGGCCTGTAAAATGAATGGCATTAATAGTAATTGCATGTGTCCCTCTCCTTCACTAAATAATTGAGGTTTTTGCGTGTGCTGAAGATTCACACTGTATGAGTTTCAGTTCCATCACACGGACGCCTACTGAGATCTATATATGTGCATGTACTGTGTTCCCGTATCGCTGAACATGTGCGGTGTGTTACTGTTTGAGCCACCATAGTGTCTACACTATTGATCTTTTTTTTTGTTATTGTCTTCCTGCAGTCCCCATAGACTCCACAGCAGGTATTAAGATGCTGTATGTGTTTGTGGATATCCAGATGGACAATGCACACTTCCTGGACACGGTCAAGTTCAACTTCCCTCCTGGACAATCTCTGGCACTCGTCAGCACTATTCAGTTTGTTGCAGCACTGCAGGTGATTAAGCACTGGGTCTGTCTAATTGTGTGTATACGCGGGTGAGTTGGAGGCGGCCGAGGTAAAGTTATTCTGTATCTTTACCTGAATGATCCTACGTATTTTCTGTTTTACCCAAGTATTTTTGTATGTACAGTATAGGAACACACACACGTATACTTCTGTGCATTTGTACAGTATACTTTATCCGGTTCCTGGCTTTTATGAACAAGCTCACACTCCACACTCAAGCTCAGTTCAAGTGTGGGTTTGTCAAATCCGACAGCAGTTATTTTGGATTTGAAAGGTGGAATGAACTCGGAAGGTCTCTCGGTTCAGCGTCGTGCTCAGCTCTGCTCTTTACATAAGCAGTGGTAGCAGCTATAGTATTAAGCTTGAACAATTTTTTTTTTTTATAATGCATTTAGCTACTTTCATTTGCTATGTTACTCCAACACCACTTTGGTCCTTCACTAATGTAACCACTGTTATTTTTACACAACACTCTGCCCGTGTGGGTCCTATTTTATGTTGGGGTGTTTGAGTGCATCCATGTGTAGGCTATATGTGTGCACATATGTCTCTGTGTTTGTAGTTGTTTGTTGTATGCACGTCTGCCTCCAGCTCACTCATGTCTTATAGTGTGTAGGCCTGTTGAGGTCACACAGTATGGGCGGGAGTTCGCCCATATTCCCTGCCTAAAATGAGCCTTAAATCGTTCAATTTATCCCTCCACCTCCAAGCACACTAACTTTTGTTGTTGTAATTGTTTGCTCTCTTATCTTCTCACTTTGCTTAAATGAAGGTAGGTGTTTGACAGTTTGATTTCTTACTTGAGTATTGCAGTGCTGTTTTCAGAAAATATTTATTTCCCTTGTTAGTGTGTTGATATTCTTCTTATCTACATCTTTTCATTGTTATTATTTCTTATGACATGCCACGTGGTCGACATTTTCTTTGTCAGTGCTCAGCAGAATCATGAATCCATACATTTAACCATGAGTGGCCACATTGTGAATCGAAGTTAAACATGATCCATTCAGGATCACTCCCGGGGCACATTTTCAGTGTAACCTTTGACCTTTCTCATTCTTTGCGTCATTGCCTTCTCTCTCGGTTGTTATCTATTCTTTAATACCAAGAAAAAAGGAGGGCAGCCATCAAATGGAGAGAAGTTACAAAATTGTGTTAAACGTTCTCACTTTTTCCCCCTCACAAATACAGACACTCGATGGCATAAAGAACACAATAAGGCTTGGATCATCAGCCACTCTTTTCAAGCTTGGCACATCGAGATGTTTATGCTGACACGTCTCTAGAAATAAGGAAAAAGCAGGAAGTGACAGCATAAATAAGCTCTAACATGAAACCTTAAATACAGAACAATAAATAGGAGGATTTCACAATTGATAAAGAGTATTGTACATGTGATCCTCTAATATAACAAGTTGGAACACAGAAAGGTAGCCCACTGATCCAATAACTATATTAACATTTTCCTGCATTTGATGACTCCCCTTCTTTTATTCAGAAGAAGAAATGTGGCTTACACTTTTTTTGCTAGTCTTAGTACAAGATGTACAAGTCTTGAATGGCATATAAGGGTTACTTTAAAGGAGAATTCCGGTCAATTTTTACATTAATCTTGATCGCTATAGCTACGCAAGTACTTTCGATAGAAAAACCCCCGACCCAAATCAGTGCAGGCAACACGGAGAAGCTGCAGCTACGTAATACAAGCGTCCCCTGAGTTAAAACGGCAGTGGTCGGGGCAAGTTTTAGAGTGCCTTTGTGCCTCTTAACAGACACAAAATGCAATTAATATGTCTGTGCCACATGAACAGGGCCCTTACGTGTCAACAAGATGCGTTTTCAACTCAGACATTGTTTAAATTCACCTACCCTGGTCCCTGTCTCGATCTTGCCAGTAGCTAGCTTGCCCTGCTAGCTGATAGCCGTTAGCTGCTAGCTGCCGTCCAGTGAGTGTATTCAGACAGGCTTCTGTGATAATCATCCCAATAATAATCCACGGAGCGGCGATGGTGTGGCTTTGTCCTCCAGAGGACAGGTCACGTCACGTCTTGAAGTGTATTCCCCCCTAAAAAACAGTAGTGCGGTAGTAGCTGTTAGCTGCCCTCCGGTGAGTGTGTACAGCCAGATAGCCGTTTGCCGTTAGCTGCTAGCTGCCGTCCGGTGAGTGTATTCAGCCAGGCTTTTGTGATAATCATCCCAATAACAATTCACAGAGCAGCGATGATGTTGCTATGTCCTCCAGTTACTGAAGGCTAGCTTTAGCTTGTGCTTGGAGCAGCTGCTTCATCTGCCTGTTTCCCCTCTGTCTGTCTCGTTCTTTCCAACTCTTGTGAGGCTAGATCTTCGTCTGTATACTCGGGTTTGAATAAATAAGGATGACCATCAAACTCAAAAGGCTCTTCCGTGTGTTGTATATCTGCTATATTCTCCATAGTTACGTTACTCCAAGCTTCTTCCCTTATAAACAACTCCGCTCTTCACTCTTCACACACTACGCTCCGATCTGCGCACTACTGTTTACCTTTTCCTGCTACAACTGAATTCCCAGGAAACAGCGCAATGCTACAGCTAAGCTTCAGTAACGCTATTACTGTGCAAGCCACAGACATCGTTTATCCCGGTTCCATGTAGTTACATAGTCACTGATATGGTCATAACCACTACAGTGCTCAATTACCTATTTTGAGGGGGAAATAATCTAAACCTTTCGCTGCGAAGGCATGATCTGTCCTATGCAGGACATCCACCAGACCATCGGGCGCTCCGTGGATATATCGCTGGAATACTGGCTGAATACACTCACCGGACGGCAGCTAACGGCTATCTGGCTGTACACACTCACCGGAGGGCAGCTAGCAGCTACTACCGCACTACTGTTTTTTTTTAGGGGGAATTCACTTCAAGACGGGACATGACCTGTCCCCTGGAGGACATAGCCACACCACCACCGCTCCGTGGATTATTATTGGGATGATTATCACAGAAGACTGTCTTAATACACTCACCGGACGGCAGCTAGCAGCTAACGGCTATCTGGCTGTACACACTCACCGGACGGCAGCTAACGGCTATCAGCTAGCAGGGCAAGCTAGCTACCGGCAGGATCGAGACAGGGACCAGGTTAGGTGAATTTAAACAATGTCTGAGTTGAAAACGCATCTTGTTGACACGTAAGGGCCCTGTTCATGTGGCACAGACATATTAATTTCATTTTGTGTCTGTTAAGAGGCACAAAGGCACTCTAAAACTTGCCCCGACCACTGCCGTTTTAGCTCAGTGGACGCTTGTATTACGTAGCTGCAGCTTCTCCGTGTTGCCTGCACTGATTCGGGTCGGGGTTTTTTCTATCGAAAGTACTCGCTTAGCTATAGCGATCAAGATTAACGTAAAAATTGGCCGGAATTCTCCTTTAAGACTGTACCTCATAGCTCTCTTTTTGAAGAGGCATTCCAAACCCAGAGCTACACTAAAACAAGGGAAAGGGTGAGCTCGCCAAAAATGTGAATCTCTAACGGTCTTTCCTTCTCCCTTCCTCCATGCTGCAGGCTGTGAGTGCAGCCCTAAAGCCAGAGTATGATGTGCTGGTCCCACAGTGTCGACCTCTTTCACCAGGAGAAATTCTGGGCTGCACCTCCCCTCGCTTGGACCGCCATGTCAATGCCATAATGTAAGAAACCTCCGTCCTCCTGCCTCACAGTTTCTTCCCAGGTCTTCCTTTCTTCCTGTTAGTTAGCAGAGATATTAGGTTAACCATTGACATCAGCCTTGACTCATCCGGAAACCCCCCTCCCGCTCCAGGTCACATAATTGCCCCTGCCATTGCCATGCCCACCCATGTGACATAAGGCATAATCAGTATGACATCACACCAGTCACACCTGACATAGCTAGCTGTGACAACTAGTCGTGTCTGTGTGCTTCCGATCAGGCTTCTATTACATCCAGCCAGGAACAGCCAGATGCTGATCCAGAACGGCAAGGCTAAAAATACCTTCACGCTGTGCTAAGCATTGAATTGTGTAAAGCCAGACAGACACGGCCACTTTTGGCTGTTTCAAACCAACCACAACACATCCACACACTCGTCAATTTTATATGTTTCAAAAGAAGTGTTTTCACAGGGTATGACACCTACTGTGGCACATTCATGGTGAAAAATTTATAAAATGTGCAACGTGTCACCAATTGTCTGTATATTCGTTTCAGCTTGTCTGATTGCCTGTTCATTTCCTCTACAGGGGAAACAGATAATGAATCCTAGAATCCTAAAAGACTAGCTCCTCTGTGTCATCAACATAAACACTGTGCATTTGAGACTTGTCAAAGTGAGGCTTATCCTTCTTGTACTGCAGGGAGGAGAGGGCTCTGTCAGAATAACATGTTCAGGCAACAAACACCTCTGCAACCACTTTGTGTGTCTGCATCTGGTACAGCTCTACAGTAGAGAGAATCCTATGCTTTGGTCTTTGGTGCACAGTGAGTTGAAGTATTTCCCCCGGGTAAAATAATAATATCTAGGCGTATCACCTGGCATGTCTGATACGCACACATCTAGTGTTAGTCCATGTGATTAAAACCTCTCAGTGCATGAGATTAAAATGGCTTCACAAGGACAAGCTTATATGTGTTAGCCAGGCCCTTTAGGAGACAAAATTGGTGTGTGTGTGTCTTTCTTACATAGTGTGTGTCTTTGTGTGTGTGAAATAAGTTGAAGTGGAAGGGTTAGAGTGTACTTCACTTTCTTATCCAATGTGCATTGTCTTCGATGTGCGAGTCAGGTTTGTAGTGGTGTGATGGGAGAGACACACAATTAAGCTGCCTGAGAGTTTGTATGTCTCTCTCTGTCTTTATATATATTAGGGATGTCCAGATCCGATCACGTGATCGGAAGTCGGCCCCGGTCACGTGGTTTCAGACTCGATTGGAATCGGACGTTACCTCCCGATCAGGACTCGAATATATATGTATATATATTCTCATTATTTTTTAACACATCTATAGTTATGCGGTGGCACAGAGTTCGACCCTGTTGACTCCACACAGAAACAGCAACGCGTGCGGCATGACATCACTTTGTTGCAGAGACGCTATTGGTTAAATGCCGGCAAAGTAGAACACGGAAGCAGCTTGAAGCGGAAAGCACGAGTATGTCTGCGGACAGTAAGAGTTAGGAGTGCAGTTCCTAAAAGCACATTACTGGCTTTGCGAACACTGTGGCACTTTTATTTTTTTATTTGTTTACATGCCTGCCGGGTATTTTAAGTTGAGGTGCTATTTGTTTTTATATTAGACTTTTTTATATTTACTGTTGCACTAAAGTCCAAAAGTGAAGAATTTATGTTATTACTTGATTGTTCAAGCTACCTTACAGAAGTGCTCTGTTTGTTAACAGAGTTGTTGAATGTTAAAATAAGGTGAATTAAATAAAAAATAAAGGACATCCTGGATCTGTTTTTTCGCTCTTCTTTTATATATATATATATATATATATATATATATATATATATATATTATAGAAGTATCGGATCGGGACTCGGTATCGGTAGATTCTCAAAATCAAATGACTTGGACTCGAGGGCAAAAAAACCTGATCGGGACATCCCTTATACATATATATATATATATATATATATATATATATATATATATATATATATAAAAGAAGAGCGAAAAAACAGATCTCTTCACACACACATTCAATACACATGTACAACATGCAGATGTGGTCAAGACTTCATACTTCCTGAAGTGAGCTGGATCTCTCTTCTTGCAATTTTATTCATAAACCTAAATGGAAGAATTTTTATTAAGTTGTGAAATCTGCATACAAAGCTTAATCACTGTGTTGTTTCCCTGACAGTATCCACTATCTCCAAGAAAAGCAGCACAGAACAAGTTGTTTTTAAGAGTGCATGGTTTTGTCCATCAAATTTTAATAGTACAATAAATTAATATTTAACACCAGGTTATATTTCATTAATTAAGTATAAGTCAGTGCTCCTTTTTAAAAGCTGCATTGAAAAGAGCTATGATCAGTCGACCATTTCTACCTGCTGCCTCCACTCAGTCAATATAACAATATAAAGATGTAAATGTGAAGATACGGTGTTGCATAACGCAAAGCATTACCATTACAGGGAGAGCATTTTTCAAACAATAGAACACAGATGAAAGGACGATGATTGTAGTGAGAGCTAAAGTTGAGCACACCAGCCTCTTAAAGCTACAGAGAGCTACTGTATGTGAAGGCCTTGGATGTTAGGGTTGGGTACCTTTCAAATCTGAACCAGTATCAGTACCGATACCCAACGGTATTTTTTTCGGTACTTTCCCGCTGTAACTACAAAAAAAAATATTTCAGCTGTAAAAATAATTCCAAATGTATTTATCCTATTTACTTAGAACATTATTTTATCTATTTAAAATATTTTACACTGACAGAAATTAAATAAAAATAAAACCTCTCCCTCTCTCCTCCCAAACCCATCCCTACAATCTATTAAATTGAATAATTATTCAACTTTTATTCTTGTATTTGTATATTATTCTTTTTTAGCCTGTTTTATTTTCATCATGACCATTTTTAATTGCTCTTCAATGTTTCATGTAAAGCACTTTGAATTGCCTTGTAATTGAAAGGTGCTGTAGAAATCAAGTTGCCTTGCCTTACAACCTCAGCCTGTCAGTCAGTCCCCAGGGCAGAGAAACCACTGTTGTGCTTGTCTCAGAGGAAGTGTAATGTCAACAGCACCGTGACCGCTTTCGGCTCGCCATTAATATCATATCACAGTGAATGGTGTCTGCGTGAAGTTTTGAAAAACTGTAACCACACTTGAAACCACTTTATCGGCATTACCGTGACTCACTGTGACTTCAACAAAACTGCAGAACTGACGTAGTTTGCTACGTCCGCACCTCTGCGTGCGTGTGCGTGTCGGAACTCCGCTCTCTGTCAACATGCAGAGAGGACAGATAAGCTTGCGCTTACGCGCTCTCAGGTACCGAAATTTGGCACCGTTTGATTTTACATGAACCAATACTCGGTAATACCGAGGTGATTCGGTCGGTACCGGTAAAAGTACAGGGTTCGGTACCCAACCCTAAGCAAAGAAAAGCAATGCAACAGAGGATCTGCTCGACTTCATTGTGTATTGTCGTGGAGTGTTATTTGTGACACACACATGCATATACATGTGTGCTTTCACACAAACACACACACACACACACACACACACACACACACACACACACACACACACACACACACACACACACAAAAAAAGGCATTTAAAAATAAAGTCCTGGCTAGACATGTCTCCAAGTCGCCTTCATGGCAAACCACCCACAGCCCGTTCCAAGCTGTTCTAAACACCGACCAATTAGTGGATTTAATTGCATATCCTGTCTCAGTAGGCCTACTGAGAGTGTATAGTAATGAGGAGGGGCACCGACCTGAGCCCCCTCACGCTAACAGCAGGATTCTTCTCAGCCTGACCCGAAGAGTGAAGTTTATGTAAGACTGTTCTGCCTGAGCTTGTGTTTTCCGGCACCTACATGCCTTTGTGTACCTATGGTTTGTGAACGCTCCCTCCGCTCATGCTCTGGTGAATCCCCAGCACCAGACCCTGGGTTAATTGGAAGGGCTTGCATTCTCTGTAAACAGCATGCTCCGATCGTTAGGGTCGTGTTCCCGGACAGCAGATATGGGCAGACCCTCCCACCCCAGCCTCAGGCCTTCTGCCTGGTAACACTTTGGTCTTCTGTTGAAGAGGCTGCAAAGAGGAATGGATTTCAAACGAGAGCGAGAGAGAGAAAGCTGGTTGAGATCTTAGGAGAATAGTAGGCCAGTATTTATTATGGTTGCACATTGAATTTTATTGTCTAGAGGGGGTTTCCTTTGCACAAATATGTTTTCTTCATGTCTTTGTTTTCCCTCTAACATTGAATTACTTGGTGTTTTGCTGTAGTTATCTGGGAGATGGAAGATTTCACCTAGAGTCGATCATGATCGCAAACCCAGACATCCCTGCCTACAGGTATTGTGAAATAAAATGACACCATTCGTCGTCGAATATTTTAGTTTCTGTGTGAAAATATTGACATTGGTCATCAACAAAATGTTAATTGTTTGACTTAGCATTACAGCTTTAATGCTGTTCACCCAATTTTGGAGCAGCAAACGTTGGTAAACTATGGAGAGAAGTAAGCCATTTAGCAAATATAATAATGTGATGACCTATTAAGGTCCTCAAAAAAAATGTTCTTTGCATATAAAAGGTATTTTATAGTGCTATTCAGATTATTGTGTCATGATCACTCACCGTATTGCAGTGTCATGATAACAGTTTGTGAGGATGAAGTTCTGTTTTGATGAGGTCTTGTTTGTATGCAAAGTGAAATTGTGTCGTTATAGACATATGCACTGCTGCACAGATCCCAGGTCTCTCTCATAAACAAGATTCTAATCTCGGGTGAACCCCTTGTACTGGAGAAAGAGATTAGATGCTCAGAAATACCTTCATTTTTCCTAAGATACACTAACTCTTGTCATACTTGATGGCTTTTCGTGATTGGATTTTTTCGTCTTTTCTTGCATGTCTGTCCTCAAGGTAGTTTCTTGAACAATAGTTGTTAATGTGTGTAATATGGTTTGTCTGTTTATTTTCCTACACACATTCCATTCACAACGGTGTGTCTTTGCCTTTTTCTGTCTGTTTGTACAAAGATATGACCCCTACAGTAAGGTCTTCTCCAGGGAGTACTATGACCACGAAGCCATGCGTGCCTTAAGGTTCCAGGCTATTGACAAGGCTCGATCCGCCCAGAGATGGGGCTTGATTATGGGCACACTGGGCCGGCAGGGCAGCCCCAAAGTCATGGAGGTGAGAGTCTGCATCCTCATTTCAACAGTTTACATCTCCTAATGCTACTTGTGCAATGGCTTGTGGTGACATGAAGTACTGATAGGACAAGTAGTCTTCACACTGGGAGATTGTTATTTCACATTTAGAATGATGCAGCCAAACAGCCATAGAGTGTCCTATCTTTGATCTGGCTGTTGGCTGCATTGTTGTGTAAGTGGAGATTTAAAGTGCTCAAATCATGCTAATTTTCAGGTTCATAATTGTATTTAGAGGTTATATCAGAATAGGTTTACATGATTTAATTTTCAAAAAACACCATATTTTTGTTGTACTGCACATTGCTGCAGCTCCTCTTTTCACCCTGTGTGTTGAGCTCTCTGTTTTAGCTACAGAGTGAGACATCTCACTTCTGTTCCATCTTTGTTGGGAGTCGCACATGCTCAGTAGCTAGGTAAGGACTACTAGCCAGTCAGAAGCAGAGCATGAGGGAGTGCCACGCTAGCAGCTAGGCGAGCATTATAACGTGTGTTACAAAGTGACGCACGTTCGTCACAGAAGTAAAGGCTGGACTACAACAGAGCTGTTTGGAGCAGTCTGTAAACAGTGTTTTCTGTTGGAGATGGTAAGTCCCTTTGGGGAGGACTTTAGGCTTTTTTACTTTGTAAACCTATAACGTGAACAAAAAACATATATAACACAATAAAGGAAAGAGAAAAGGCCAAAAAGCATAATATGATAATTAATCATAAATTAATATTCAAAAGTAAACAATACTCTTTTTGTCACTCAAAATTGCTGTTTTTGTTTGTAAATTTCCCAACAATTCAAAAATGTTAAATATAAAAATCCTTCATGGATTTTGTGTGTGTGTGTGTGTGTGTGTGTGTGTGTGTGTGTGTGTGTGTGTGTGTGTGTGTGTGTGTGTGTGTGTGTGTGTGTGTGTGTGTGTGTGTGTGTGTGTGTGTGTGTGTGTGTGTGTGTGTGTGGGGGTGTGTGTGGGTTTGTGGGTGTACGGTAATGCTGGTCCATTAGTGTGTTGAGTAAAAAAACTCAAAGTCTTTGCAAGTACGAGCTATTATGCATTAGCATGCACACAAGTCTGTCTGGGGGTAGTGATTGATCGACCTCTCTGGTCACTCCTAACCCACTGCTTCTCCTCCTGCTGCTTTCCTCTCCACTGCCCGTTCTCCTTTTTCTTTCTCCTTTGTTTTGTATGACATCTTTTAGTTTTTTTTCTATATTGTTGTGTTTGAATTTGTTTATTAGCGTTGTCTTCTTCACATAATCATGTCTGTAATTAGTATAGATATTGCAGTATGGTAGAGTGCATTGACCTTTTAGATGTAAAAAGTTTAAAACCACTCCACACCTAGGTTCCGTCATTCGGTATACACTCTTAGAATTATATTGGTGCTCTGTTCCTAATTGTAAATATCCAGACTTGAAATGTGAAGTTAGCATTGATTTAACAATGTCAACCAGAGAGCAAAAAGTTATATTTTAGGCTGGCAGGAGAGGATGGATTAAAAAGGGGATTTAAATAAAAAGACGGACCAGCTCTCCCATAGTGATCTTTTGAGATTAAGGAGTACAGTGTAAGATAACCTCTCCAGTAGGGGGACAGAACTATCTCTGATAAGAGCACAGTTGTAGAAATGTCTCATGATACTCCCAAGGACAGTGGATATCAGCAACTTGCATACCTTTATCTCTCCAAAGGAGCATGTATGGGATTTCTTCACTTGGTTTGGCTGCCTTCTGAATAACACCTCAGTACAAATGCCCAACACTTCAAAGGCAGAGACAGCAAGGGAGAAGAGTTACTTGAACTGGCTAAACAATTGTATGTATTGATACTGTATGCTATATAGGCCTGGTGTCTGGGCTGATTGTAAAATGTTAGACAAAGCTGAGGGCTTTGGTGCGCTAAACCCTTGCTGGAAAAACATGGTTGAGCTCACCTCTACACATAGCATCAATTCTGGAGCCAAACTCCTGGCTAGGCATTCAGAGTTGCATAAAGTGAAAGATGCCAGACATGGGTGGGGACACTCATCCCGGAATTCCACCATGCCCAGATGTGCCGCGTTCCGGCTTTCAGGAGTATCTCAGAATCAGAGTGTTTTGCCTGCTCGACTCGCAGATTCTATTGTTTCGGTCATTTTTCCAGCATATTTGTGCTTCTACCATAAAAATAAGTAGTCTGCATAGTTAAATGGTTTTTCCATTTAGTGTAGGTATGAACGGCACGGATCAAAGATTTATGGCTGTGGTTTATTTGTTAAAATAGTGTTGTGATGTGATACACGATCAGGAGTCTGCACAGGGCGCACCGGGCGTGTATTTTTAGCGGAGCAAAGAGCCGCTTGTGGGTCGTGCTGCGTTGCGACTGGTGAAATGATAAGCATTGCCTTGAGTGGCCGTGATTGCTACCAGAGCCTGGTGGAACTTAGGGGTCATAAACCGTGTTGGAGCTTTTACCTGTAGAAAAAGAAGGTCACAGACTTTCTCTGACTGTTGTTGACAATTTTTGAACCTCAGCTTTAGTGAGTCAAACAATGGACCAGACCTTTCACTTGCCAGGAGGGGTAATGTGAATTTTTTTTTTTCCTGTTTACACGTGTTTAATGGAGTTGAAGGTTTATGATTGGGACTAGACATGGCACACGATACCGATAATATCACAATACAGAAATTCTGTCATAATCAATATATCCCTAGACAATCTTATAATGATACATCACTATATGGGTCTAACTATGAACACAAAATGCCAGTGAAAAGGTTAAGTGCAGGTTTTCTCTCTTTATTCACTGCAAGTCCAAACTGTTAGAAAACAGCACAATTATGCAGCACAAGTTTTTCAGTCTGTAAATTAAAATTACAGAGCTATAGAGCAACTATTTGCTAATTGCTGCTGGAAGTGAAGGTTAGGGAGTCTGAAGCAGAAGCGCTTGATCTGAACTCCTGCCCTCTCCTACAGATTCAGCTCTGGGTAGAAACTGAAAGACTGTGATTGTGGCTGCAAGTGCCCAAACTGAGTTTGTGTGTTTGGGAACATAGTTCATTCAGACGATTCTCTGTGGAGGAGTTCAGGCCAGAGCCAACTGGAAGTAGATCCAGAGGAAGCCCTAGAATATGCTGGAGGGATTACACGTCCCACATGTGAGAATGACATGATTGAGGAGACAAATCTGTTAAACTTGCTTTCGGCACCCTTTAGACTTAACAAGCAGAAAATAGATGGATGGATACAGTGGTGCTCATAATGGTTTTATTTCAGTTAGCCTAATAGCTCGTTTGATTTGCACTGAGAGATGATTTTGTGGAAAGTACCCCATGCCAATCTCTAGGTATGGTGAAGGGGATGTGATGATGTGGGGCTATTTTAATTCCAAAGGCCAAGGGAACTTTATCAGGATGCATAGTATCCTGGATCCATCAAATAACTGGCATTTAAAAATAAAAATCTGCCTGCATCTATGGGAATTTAACATATGGGTGTACTTACTTATGTCCCCTGTATTTTAAGGAAGAACATTTATTTATTTACGATACATTATTCATTCACAAAGAAAATTGGTGTCCTTAAAGGTTGGATTTTTCCTAATTTTTTTTAATTAATCAATCAATTTCCAAAGGATGATTTTTTTTATTCCTCTTTTTAGTCAACTTTAGCATGGGTTCCTAAACATGTGAGGCTTCAGAGACTGAGAGCTGAAAATAGTCTTTGTGCTGAGATTATAACCAGTAGAAAAAAATTCTGGACAACCCTAGTTTGCCTATTGGACTGTCTATGTGGGTGTAAGTCTTGGGCTTTGTGATTGTAACTTATCATTTTGATATTGTTGAGTTTCGCAACCCGAGAGAGAATTTTGTTTGATCTGTGGATTGCAAACATTTTAATTGGTCCTTTTATTGTACTTCTTTCTTTTCCTAGCATCTGGAGTCAAGGCTCCAGTCATTGGGCAAGTCCTTCACTCGAGTGCTCCTGTCTGAGATTTTCCCAGGCAAGCTGGATCTGATGCAAGATGTAGATGCGTGAGTATTGAAGATGCACATATACATAACCTAATGCACACCCAAACTAACCCTAACCCTATGTGCTATTTATTGAATCAGAACTGTTTGGCCTTGGCAGGTGGAATAAAAACAAAGGCCCATATTCTCCAAGCCTTGCAGAAGCCAGTAATTTTGGTCTGTTCCCCCTGACGACACTTCGGATGCTTTCGAGCCATACCACAATGCATGAAATATTGGAGGCTAAGATTGTTCCTGAAAGTGAAAAGCTTTCCTTCTTATTTTTGGTACTGCAAAGACTTATGTATAAGTCATACTGTATATTAGCCTCTTATACAGTGTATTCGGTCATTTTTCCTTGTCATGTCACATGCCATTGCTTCCTGAAACCTTAAAGGAACACGCCGACTTATTGGGAATTTAGCTTATTCACCGTAACCCCCAGAGTTAGACAAGTCGATACATACCCTTCTCATCTCCGTGCGTGCTGTAAGGCTGTCTGACGGTTCCAGCGGCATCAGGCCAGCACAGAACATGCAGGTGAATGGTTCCAGCAATCCTACTGCTCCGAATAAGTGACAAAATAACGCCAACATGTTCCTATTTACATGTTGTGATTTGTAGAGTCACAGTGTGTACAAAAAACAACGTAACATGAGACACAGCCATCTTCTAACCGTAAACAAACCGAGAACTATATTCTGAGGTGGAAGAATATAGTACTTGGGCGGAATGATTTGCTTTGCAGCAAGCCTGTCTGAGAATATAGTAGGGGAGGGCGATACTAGAAATTTTGGTATCGATCTGATACCAAGTAAATACAGGGCTAGTATCGCCGATACCAATACTTTTTACTTGTAACGTCACGCTTGTGATTTTGCCTTTAGTTAGTTGATTATGATTATGATAAAACACAGGACAAAGATTTTTGCACATTGCGCACAGACTTGGAGAGACGCTGTGCTCGCATGAACTCGGAGAGAAACTGCAACAAAAGTATCGATCTCATCACAACAGTATCGATCCGATACCAATACTCATCTTGGTATCGATACTATCGATACCAAGATACAGATATACGCCCAGCCCTAGAATATAGTTCCCGGTTTGTTTACGGTTAGAAGATGGCTGTGTCTCATGTTACGTTGTTTTTTGTACACGCTGTGACTCTAAAAATCACAACATGTAAATAGGAACATGTTGGAGCTATTTTGTCACTTTTGTCACAATTCGGAGCAGTAGGATTACTGGAACCATTCACCTGCATGTTCTGTGCTAGGCTAAGCTACCGGTGGAGCCGTCAGTAAGCGTTACAGCACGCACGGAGATGAGAAGGGTATGTATGGACTTATCTAACTCTGGGGGTTACGGTGAATAAGCTAAATTAAAAAAGTGAGATTACTTTCATTGTCTTCCACACATCACTAAAACACGTCTTCCTTTGGCTCTTTTTCATCATTTGCAGATTCTTAATCACTGCTGTCTCTTTGTTATACAAAATGGCTAATTTATATTTCACACCATGGACCCTGGCAGAGCTGTTATGATCAACAGCAAGTAGTCCCATAAAACATAAAAGTTGCAGTCGAAAACATTTGAAATGTATTCTGTACGCATCATTGCACACATAACTGGGGATTCAGCATAATTTGCAAGTGCTATAACAAGGGTCAGCCAATTCTAGTTTTCTATAGTGGTCATTGCTTCATAAACTTTGTTTGAATGCTTCAAAAATTGGCATTCACATCTTAGTGAAATTCCATAGTTTGGCCTTTGTAGCGAAAACAAATATTCCAGCGTAACGCAAAATGTCCTCAGCTTTGACACAATTTATACTTGAATAATCTATTAAAGTGATTACTTTTTACTCTGTACTTTTGTACAGACTATAATAAAAACTAGAAATATGTATTAGCCTTCCCCTTGCTTTTTTTACCTTCAGGCTCCAAATTCTGTTCATTTTAAACATCTACCATTAGTTTAAAAATATGTTGCATTCCTGAAACCATGGACACTGCAAAACCATGACACATAATCAACACTTACTCATTCCCTTACATGCTATAAAAAATGATTGCATTATTGATGCTCTTTTTGATCTTGTTAATAAAACATAATAATCAGAGTGGCAGGTTCTGAACTTTTCTCTGCCACTTAACGCTGTTATCCACCCCACTCATTACGGTCTTCAAACACAAACTCCTCAAGTTTCTTTAATGAAATACCAGGTGCTCAGGCTTCAAGGTGCAGCGCCTCTCTAATTTATCTGGCTTCCAACCAGAGGAACTGAGGTGAAGATGGACAAAGGCTTAGTGACTAGACACTAGGGCTGTCGGTCTTCCTCTATAATGCCATTCAAATTTCATTAGTGTTTTTTTAATATTAAAATAATATTAAAATATTTAATGCTCAAATGCAGCCTGTTATTAATATGTACTACACTCAATGCCACTATAAGCATGTGGTTGTTGTTACACGTTCTGTCCACTAGAGGGCCTTCCAACATTAGCCTGGCCTTGAAGGGGACCTAAGTCATTGTTTTACATTTATTTTCCACCACGAACACACAGCATGTGTTTGTTGCTGTGTGTTCGTGGTGGAAAATAAATCAACAGAGAACTCTGTAATGTAACATTATCTAACATGTGTATTGAAGCTGTTGTAAAGGCTAACAGTGCTAGGTTAGCACAACGACATCATGTTAGAAAGCACAGCCGAAACGATTTGTCATAAACTAAGTAACGTTAACGATAGTGTTAGCCACAATGCTAACGACATTGACAACCAAGCTGTCACTATTATTTTTGTGATTTATAAGCAACCTGTTTCTTTCAGATTGTCTCGTTACTGAGAATACAGCTCTTAGAAGGTAATAAATGAAGTCGAAGCTAACTCTGACAGCTAACATAAACTTTAGCTGTCTCCATGAGGCTCCCAGCTAAGCGTCTATAACTGGCGACGCAGTTAGGAAACAAGAACGCGCTGACTAATTATAACTTAAGCATGTAGATTTTTAAAGTCGTGTTAAAACTATTTTGCATCCTTCCTCCGATTTTCAGCCGCAGCCTGTCCCCCCCAATCCCACCCATCCCCCCCTCCCCCCCTCCCGTCACAAAAATCACATTTGAATAGTAATTTCAGCATTCGAATAGTATTCGAATTATATTCGACTTTCGGAATTTGTTCCAACAGCCCTAACACACACAGGCTCCTCACACTCCCTCAGATTGGCCTCTCACTGTGGAGTAATGAGAAGTGTGATGTGTGAGGGAGGAGTGGGTGAGAGAAGGACAGAAGGTCTGAGAGAGATTGAGAGTGAGTTGGAGAGAGAGATAGAGAGATGCAGAGGTAATTGCGGAGGCTGTGTTTGAAAGCGAGTGATCATGGTAAAAGCAATTTCTTTTTACTTTGTTTTTTGGCTCTCCTCTTCAGACTGACGTATGAGTCCTACTCTGAAATTATGTAAGTCAGGCACGATTCACCCGACCAAAACAAACCCCCAATATAGACAATAGCTTTTCAACCAGGTCTGTTTCATTAGCATTTATGATATTGATGATGATGAAAACAAAAGTGTAGCCACACGGCGCTCCTCTTCCTCTTTGCCATTCTTCTGCCGTCTCCGTCGTGCGTGCGCGTGTGTGTGTGTGTGTGTGTGTGTGTGCGCTGCTGGCTAGTGGTGGGTGGCTCGATCCAAATATCGATAACATCGATATCAACGTTGGTATTCATATTGATCAATACCAGTGTAATGAGATCAATACTTTAGTTTTTAGTTTCTCTCCAGTGTGCACTGCTACAGTTTCATCAAAGAGGCGACCTGGCTGTCTGTGTCTTGGTAAATGCCGCTGCTTTCAAGTGCCACTCCTGTCACAGCGCGGAGCAGGCACACTTTGCTCTTCCTCCCCCCTCTTGTGATTTGATGTTGTTCTGTCACGTGACTCAGCGGCGCCAGGCAAATAAGCAAGCAACCAGCCAGCCTGGCCTGGCAGAGGCCAGCAGCACACACACACACACACACACACACACACACACACACACACACACACACACACACACACACACACACACACACACACACACACACACACACACAAGCAGGACAGAGACGGAGCAGAAGAATGGCAGAGAGGAAGAGGAGCGCTGTGTGGCTATATTTTTAGGCCAAAAATGAAACTACGGCAAGCTGTATAATTTGTAAAAAGGCTGTAAGATACAGTGTTAATACAACAAATTTATACAAGCATATGAAAATTCTGTACTGGGTTTTCCAAAGGAAAAATCACAAAAACACTTAATAAACTGGAATACCTTTTTACACAATTTTGTTCCTCTATGTACTGTCAATAGATGGATGACAGTCACGTTTTTTATCGAATAGTTTATCCTTAAATTAGCTCTAGCCCTGAGCCTTTGGCTGCGGTTAGCAGAACTTTCCCCAAAGGAACATGCACGCACATCTGCATTTGCAGAACAGCCAACACGAATAGGAAAGTCTCCCGTCACAGGCTGGAATTTCTTAAGCCTAAAAACAGAGCCAAGAATAGATGCAGAAGTACGGTTTTCTCTCAGACCACTTGAACTACAATTGATTTTTACCCAATAATGCCATAAATGAATACCTACCACAGCTTTTAGGAGTCTAAGTAAGAGATGAAAGTGAAAATTGAAGGTAGATATGACTTACTGACAACATTGTTATCATCATTAATTAATCATTAAATTAAAAAGTGTTTATTCAGAGTCTGACTAAACAACATTTTTTTATTTTTTTTTTATTTAACCTTTATTTATTCAGGGAAGGTTCACTGAGAGGCAGCCTCTCTTTTGCAGAAACGCCCTGATCACATTCACACAGTTACACATTCATACCTGGAAGCTGCCCAGTACAACCACATTCTGATCTGCTGCCACTGAGCAGCTCCACTGGAGCGGCTGGAGGTTAAGGGCCTTGCTCAAGGGCACCTCAGTGGTGGTAATGAGGGAGGGACAAGCGCTGCTCTTTCACTTTCCCCACCCAGATTTTTATCCTCTAACCTTTAGGCCACCACTGCCCCAAACATAGAGTTTATTTTTTTCTCTTTTTGTTTTGTATTTTCCCTTTAAAGCTCAGACTAGTTTCTAAGAACACAGGTATGAGTCAAAGTATACTTTATTATCCCAGAGTTGGGAAATTTGTTTGGTCAAAGTGCAGCACATTTAAAACACACATGCATATAAGTATCTGCTCAGCGGCCACAATAGACATCACAAACCACCAGGTGTATGAAGCTGTGTTGAAGGAGGAATAGCAGGAAAGAGAGAGACGGCGATTGAGAGACAGACAGTGGGGTGGTAGAGGACACATTAGTGCTCAGCACAAGCCGACACAGCACATTGTACAGAGCCCGCCCTCAGGCTTTCTCTGTCGTTACACACACACATACTCACTTATATAAACAGAGAGACACCATTAGCATATGTTCTTAAGTGTGTAATTAGGCTGTCCCCAAGCAGGTTTTAAACTATTGTACAGATTCTGTAATGCCATACACTTACCTCAACAAGATGTCTTGTTTTTGAATTAGAATTTTTGACTCCTTTGAAATTAAATAGTTTGTTCTAATTAAATTAAGTTTGCCATTAAAGGTGAGCATTTTACACTTACCCACAGTGCTGAAAGGTTAATTGTTCTTGCTTTCGGCGGTTCATGACTGAGTATAATTGAAGCAAAGTCGTGCAGGTGGAGGTCCGCCTGACAGTGTCAGGTTGTAATGGGCCACAGCAGGTAATGCAGCAAGGCCAGGGCTGGAGCTCACATTGCATAGCATACTAAATGTCATGCAGCCATACCTTTTTATATCACAGCATAGTCTGCACCAGTCCTGCATACTGCTCTTCTAAACTTTGCATGTGTCTTCGTGTTGAAGGGTTCTAATTTACTTTTTACTAAGGTAAACCAATTCTGAAGAGAGGGACTGAAGAGACGAGGTTTCAATCAAAGTCATATTTATACATTGTTTATTTCAATTCATCTTTGCTTGGGAATAAGCTGTGAAACAAGGCTCCACTGCCAGAGACAAAAGCCCATATTTTTCCTTTTTCTTTCCTCCTGCTCTCTCTCTCTTTGTTTCACTGCACCCCATAATGTGGTATCTCTACTGAGCTGGCTAGATTGAAGGCCAGATAAGGACTGGAAATACAATTTGGGCCACATTCTGAGGGGCTATACCTGGCATTGCACATGTATCTTTTAGGGAATTGCATTATATTTTTAGTCTCTGTGCTAATATTTAAAAAAGAAAGTCCCTTCTGGGTCCATGTGCCAATCAGCAATCTGTTCCTTAGGAGGGATCCTCTCTGTCTTTCCTTTCATGCTTTCTGTCTTACGTTCCTCTCAGACCCTCCTCTATGCTAGCTCCAAGCATTTAGTGGTGGCTTCTTGGTTTGCTTCATAAAGCGCCTTCCCTCTTTTAACCACTCCTAGTGTTCTTTTCAGCTCATTCTACACATAAACACACTACATAGATACATACAGCCGAAGTGCATATAGACGTCTACTCACTGTGTATTGTGTAAACGCACAGATGCCAACTGCCAGACTCTTCCACTATAATTATATGTATTTTTCCTGTGTGTTTGGGCTGAAGCGGTTTTGATACATGTGCAGGGTTTGGCTACAGAAAGGGCTCCGGTTATGAATAGCAGCTGAAGGATTTAAAGGTCATTTTTTTTAGATTACACAACGCCATCTCAACTCGGCAAACTTCAGTCTGAGGATTTGGTGCATGGTGCAAATATCTCTGTCTCAGCTGGCTCTAAAATTAGGAGGATGAATACGAATTCACACTTTGGAGGGGAGACTTTTTAAAAAAAAACATTTTTTTTATTTGAAAATGAGAAAATGTCGTGCATTTGCCCAAGGGGGTGGGGTGGAATTTTTCTGTGACAGAAATCAGAGTGGAGCGAGATTCAATGGTGCAATCAATTCTGCAGTTGAAAAATTGTGTGAAAGTTGGGAAATGAAGAAAAGACAGATGGGGATGTTGACGCAGTAGTGTACACACAAAAGTATTCAAGTGATTACTTCAAAACTTAATCTTTTATTTCAAGTGTTTTCCATCTATGCTGCTGTACTTAGATCTCAAAACGTTGTATAAACAGATGTAATAACATTCCTTTGGTCATATACCTAGATCTAACGTTATCTCCCGGGCTTTTTTTTATGCACTGCAGCTCAACTCCTATTCAATATTTCTGATGAAGCTCCATCATTAGGATTAGCGACCAGTGAGGGTCCACGCCCTCAGTAGAGATGGAGCTGTGGATAGCATTGATCTGGGAAAGCTAACCCCCGTAGCCCTGGCTGTTTCTCTCCGTCTCCATTTTCCCATTGTTCATTTTTCCCTCCAGCTGTTTACATCCGCACCCCCCTCATCCCTCTCTCATGCATTTTCCAGAGTAAACACTTTTCTCTCTGCCAATCTTCCTCCCCTCCTCTGCCTCTGTTCTCTCTTCTCTTCTTACTTGTGCCCTTTCAATCCCCCTCCCTCTGTTTTCGTCTTCATTGCTCTTTCTCCCTATCGCTGTATATCTGTGTCCTTCTCTCTCTCTTTTTTTCTCACCCCCCTCCCCATCTCTCCCACCCCCCTATGTAGGCTACCTCCGTGGAGACCGGGCTGGTGCGGCTTTTTTATTCACACTCACCTAACTGTTTCCTCTTTTCTTTCACTGCATTTCTTCTCTTTTCACCTCAGTTCACTTCTTTCCCTGTTTTTCTATTTATTCCCCCTGCAACCACCACACACATGCCCCCCTCTCTCTTCAGCCTCTCTCTTTAACTAACTGGCTGTGCATTCAGACTGTGTAGCATGGCAGTCTTTAGAGATTTTGCAAAACAGGACAGATCTCTTCAACAGATGCTGGAGATCAGGTGGAGGGAGGATCCCTGCATAACCCATTGCAATCACGTATCCACACACACATGCAGCATGCAGTCGCAGATGTGCCCTGCCTATCTAATAGGATCCCGGTCTCTCGCCCTCTCTGACTGCTTCTGTTTTACACGCACATTTGAACTCACCAATGGATGTACATTTGAGCACAAATTTGTACCTTCTCATTCCTACAGGTGGATCCAGATCGCTTGTCCGCGCCTCTCTATTGACTGGGGCACAGCCTTCTCTAAGCCGCTGCTGTCTCCATATGAGGTAAACACCGTATAGTCTCTCAGCAAGATCACAAGCTGTCCCTCACTTATCACAGGAGGCTCATGCATTGCACACACGCACACAGACCTTCCTGCCAGTACACAGACCCCCTGACGGTTGCCTTGCTAAGGCCTTCATCGAAGCACAGAAGATAAGGGAACTACTAACATGTTATATGTATAGGGAAGTGTTTGTGAATATGTATAGAACTCATCAAGCCCTTCCCTGCTTGTGTTGGAGACGACGACTCGTGCCTACTACTCTCCCTCCTCTCTCTCCCTCTATCCCTGCCATGAAACACACCAACACACAGACACACACACACACACAAGTGCGGGGCACTATCTTTGTGGGGACCCGTCATTGACATAATGCATTCCCTAGTCCCTTACCCTAACCTTAACCCTTACCCTAACCATAACCTAATTCTAACCCTAATCCTAAAACCAAGTCTTAACCTCTTAAGACCCCACAAGTATACTGTATTCCCAGTTGTTGGACCCCACAAATATAGTTAAACAAGAACGTACGTACACACACACACACACACACACACACACACACACACATACACATAAAACAGCATCAGCAGAAGAAGAGCCCCTCCTACTGGTCACAGGACCACACAGCACCGCTCCTCCCCTGCAGCTGTCTTGTTTTTCTAAAGGGAGAGAAAAAGATCGGACCGCAACTCATAAAGATCCATTTCAAATCACGCGTTTGTTTGTGTGCCACTGCAGCTGGTGTAGCCACTTTGTGATGGGTTTGGCAGTTGTGTGCCATTATGTGACTTGGCTGGTTAGCATTTGATGCCAACTAGTAATCCAATGATTTTCCTCAAAGATGTGCTGCTGATTTGAATCCTTGTGAAATGGCTGCGAGGGGAATTGCTGTCTTGAATATTTGAGTGTGATTTCAAATGCTTGCTGTTGTCCTGCGGCTCCACATCTTTGTGCATGGCTTGTGCTGAACATATACATTGCTGAGTGAGGCCATTAAGAATAATGAAGAATAGCATTCACCTTGGAAGAAAAAGTGATGATTGTTTTGTTTTTGACTGAGGTCTATAGTGGTGCATGTGAAGTCTGAGATTAGCCCCGCTGTAATGAGCAAATCTGTTTTCTCTAGCCCGTTTTGTTAGATCTCATTTTGCTCTTCCCGCTAGCTATTTGGGAACACTCTCTGTGCATTTAAATAATTTGCAGCTGCACTTGTGTCTATACGTGTGCTTGTGTGCAGTTGTGTCTTAAGTCTTAATTCACCCCCATCTCGTACCTATGAGGGTTATACGTCTCGGTGCACTGTGCTTTTCACTGTGGCATTCACAATGAAGATGAAGAGGAACGAGATGGGAGGGTGGAATGAGCAAGGAGAGGGGTGGAGGGGTGCAGCAGCATTTATTTTCAGTGCTTCTCATGCTATATTTATAGTCAATAAGACACACTTGGCTCTTCTGTCAGAGCAGGGATTAGCAAAAGAAGCTAGCTTCCACAGAGAGAGGCAGTTGGTGTGAGAGGGGATAGGAGGAGAGCAGTGGGTAAAAGGAGGAGGCGGCGGGTGAAATGAAGGCAGGGGAGAAAGAAAATGAAGAAAAACAGTGTTTGGGGAAAGGAAAGGCAAAACATAAGACAATGACAGATTTATCCCAGTATACAGTTTGTTTGTTTGTTTGTTTGTTTGTTTGTGTAGGAGGAAACACGAGGGGATTTAGTTGAGCCACATTGTATTTTTAATAGCTGGATATGAAGTGAGAAAGTTATTATAAATTTAAATGATATCTCTAGCTCTACTGCTGTTGCTTTTATCCTTTTATTGTTTCTTGTTCATATGAAGGTATTAAAAAACAGACACACACACACACATGTTTAAGGGGAGGGTTGTGGGTGTTCCTGTTTCTATTTAAAGATGCAGCCAGTATGTAAGAGAGCAGTACCTTGTCAGTGTTGGTACACACCAAACTGACAAAATAAACTACAGTAGCTACACGC
Source organism: Zingel zingel (assembly GCA_023566125.1). Taxonomy (NCBI): domain Eukaryota; kingdom Metazoa; phylum Chordata; class Actinopteri; order Perciformes; family Percidae; genus Zingel; species Zingel zingel. The sequence continues at coordinate 21,862,391 of CM042316.1, read as the reverse complement.
TGTGAAACAGAGATGAATTATGTCCCACTAGATTAGAGATTTCATCACTTTAAAGCTGCACTTTTCACATTTTCTTCGAACTTGGGTCTCTAATGCATCAAATGACTTGTTTTCTCATTATATATTACATCCATACATCATGGAAATTATCCCAAATTGTATGAAGCTAAAGTTAGGTCTTGGACTCTAACTAGTCCGAAATAGTTATAAATAATGAATAAATGAACAATCAAATGATTTGTTCTTTCATTCAGCACGCTTGTTTATGTATCTGTTCAGTCATTCAACTGCTCCTTTCCTCATTCAGAATCAATATTCACAGGCACTTGTCTTCCATACGGAGCAGTCTGCACTTATGTCACTGTACTGTCATGCCTGTGTTGTTGCTCTCCTCTAACATCTGTTGTGCTATGCAGTGCAGCTGCATAGGGATAACATGACAACTCTGCCTCTTATCTAAGCTTAATGTTATGACACCTGTCTTGTCTGCTGCGACTCATCACCGTGCGGTTTCCTGCAGCTGCTTTTCCCAAATGTGGTAATGCACTTTAGAGACTGTTGAGCTTCTTGTTCTTTTTTTGTTTTTACATTATTTGGGATTATCCATCTCACTATCTCTCAGGCAGCTGTGGCTCTACAGGAGGTCGGCTGGAAGGAAGTCTACCCCATGGACTTCTACTCCAGTCAGAGCCTGGGGCCGTGGGCGCCCAACCACCCTGACAACCAACCAGTGCGGCCCACGCGCAGGCAGACTCAGGTGAGCAGGGCTGGGAGATAAAAAGGAGGAATGGCCGAGGGGAGGAGGGTAAGAATAGCTGGTAAAAAGAGAAACCGTGTTGTGTTCAGCATGTGTTTATCAGAATGTCAGCACACTGACACCAAGTGGCACAATGACTAAAGGACATGTATCTGGACGTCTCTCTTAAAGGCGTGGACTTGTGACCTTGTCCTTGATGTGCATCATACATTTTCTCATTTAGTAAAAAGAAAAAAAAATGTAATGAACGCTTTTTGGATGAATGCATCATTTCAAACTTGTAAAAAATAATAATAATAATACAATAAAAGCTAAAAGAACAAAAACACAATATTAACTTAACATGTCCGAAATATATAATAATAATCATCCTGAATGGCTTCATATTTACAGTATATCATATCCTTATCTTTAACACAGTCGTTACAATTTGCTACATATGTATACATGCACACACCGCAAAAAAGAAAACCTACACATTGACATATGTATATATTCACCATAGAAAATAAATAATGTAAATAAACGAGTAAATAAATAATCTATGAGAACACCTGGTCTTCTCCCTGTACCTTGTGAAACCCATATTTTTGTTCTGCTTTTTAAACTTAACAAAACAAAAAAACATGCAGTTAATTGCTGCAGTGAGAATACACCTTGCAGTAGCCATATTGCCCCATATTACCACTAATGTGTCTGAGGTAGGTCCTGTCACTATCCCAAGTGTTAATGCTGTTCCACTGCCTCCCTGCAGAAACCAAGCTCGGAGCCAGCCCTTCCTACAAAGCAGTGTGAGCAGAACCAGTGCGCCCCCTGTGGCTGTCAAGGGAAATAACACGTCATGCCCAGCTCTGTGTTTGACTCGTCTCGCGCCTGCCAGTGCTTCTACCTCTGCTGACGGCTGGAGGGAGGTCAGACCAGAAGAAGAGAGTGGGTATTTGTCCAGACGATCTATAACAAGCAGAAGTCAACCCACAGGAGCCCTCAGCTGCTCCTTATACAGATTACCAGCCATAAATAATGCCTCGTTTCAAAGCACAGCAGGTCAAACTAAATTCATTGGTCTCGTTCGCGTTTTCTGCGCGTGCTCTGAGCTCAAACTACAAGCAACTGAGAGTATAGCTTGTGTGTTTAAGGTCATACATGTTCATGTGAGTCACATTCCCATGAAGGAGCTGCTCTCTGCTGTGCTAAGAAAGAAGTTGATCCTGCACAGGGGGAAAGCGTAGGCCTTTCTGTATAATGCACACATGGCTTTTGCGATTGTTGGAGAGAACGTGCGAGATGGCCTGGTGTACATTAAATGGAATTAAAACGTTAATGTGGGTGGATTAAGTCAAATGCAAACCACTAGTCCTTGCAAAGCACTGTATGTTGTCGGACACGTCAGATGAGTTTCCCTTCATGCTAAGTTTCAAAAGCGCAGACATATTGTATGAAGCACTTTATTTGATATACAAGAGTATTCTACTAAAATGTGTATTCTTAAAATGTGATGCACCACGATACAACCTTGTTTCTCTGTCTTGGTTTTCTGGTCAAACTCTGAAACAATAAATCAGGAATGGAACCTTGCTTGTTGTGCGAGTGTTTTTGATAAGCGCAGTGCCATGCTGGAGCCCTCAGCCTTACAAACAGTACGAGTTTCTACAGTAGATCCATGCAGTGCTAGTCACGACTGCTCTCCATCCTCATTATTTATTGATGGAGGAGTCTGTCAATAAATAAAAATTTAAAAAAAAATAAAACCTCTATTGCAGTTTAGCTGTCACTGCAGAAACTGATTGACAGCAGCACACCGTGGCTCCAGCTGACCCCGAGAACTTGTTGATCTTCCCCAGATTGCAGCACATTGTCTCAAGTGGGTGTTCTGGGAGTTTTGTTATTTGCCTGCAACTACTAGACTTCTTGAGTCAGATCCCTCTCCTCTACTTTCCACCGTTGTATCTCCTTGGCAACAGAGGTCAGTGTGTGATGCAGCCCGTCCCACCTCTCATTATGTGTCTCACGTGTCCCACTAGTAGCTGTTATGTTGAAGAGCTCAGTACTTGCTCCAGTACAGTGTGAGATGCACGGCGGTCAAGAATAAATTATTGGGCAGCAGAGCTCTCTCGCAGCTGAGGTTTGATTTATTTTTTTAGCACACAGTTTTCTCACAGCCTAAAGATTTGTTTTGCTTTAAATATTTAGCACTGATTTGAACATCAGTAAAAAAAAGTCCAAGCTGGTAAGACTACATTTTGTGTGTTGGTTTTAGAATTTGGACCATTTTAGACACAAAAGATGGAACCAAAGGTTATTAAAGTCAAATAGGGCCTTTATTACATAGCTAACATAATTAATAGTAGAGGTCTGGACACTTTGATGTATGTATACCACTGTGGAATGTTTTTACAATGAGGATATTCTCAGTATGTCTGAAATGTGTGAAATTAAATTAGAATTGTTGTGTATAAATATCTGAACTACATTATAGCCTAATAACTATCCTTGCTCTCATTCATATTGCCTATTGTATATTTGGATCCCCGTTGATTGTTACCTCGGCAACAAGTACTCTACCATATATCCATGTTGAAAAATTACAATATAATGAGCAAATGTTTACTCTCGCAATAGATAATGCGGTTATGTCAATAATCTACCTATCTTAAGTACGTCAAAACACCAAACATATGGCAATCAAAACATTAAATAATTGACCAGGAATAACCTTGTTAATTTATTCTTTAAACATTTTTTTACAAGATTGAGATATAAAGTATGGCAGAGTGTGCTAGTGAGATATGGCTCTGTTCGTAATGGTTTTATTTGTCCGTGCATAGTCCCATGCTGATGTAGTGTAACATGACTCAGCCTCACCTTCTTATCAACCCGCTGCAGTGTTCAGTCTTGTTCCAATAATGAACAATTTGGCAATGTATGCAGTCATAATTGCTCCTGGTAGAGCACAACGTGGGCAAGTCATGTCTAGCTAACCCTGCCTTTTGGAAAACGGAGAAAAATAAAATGGTGGAGCTGTACCAAACCTTAACTCAATAAAAGTGAATTTCCGAGCAGTTGGATGGAACCATTTCAAAGCATTTCCAGGTTACTTGATATGACTCATGGAGGCAAACTGATAGGGGAGTTGGACCGGAAAGTTAATGAGGCTCTGATCCACAGATCTGTTCTTACTGTGCCAGTCACACACAGACGGCTGTGTGAGTAATGTAAACCCAGTCAGTCTGGTCTGGTCTCTCAGATTTATCCCCAGCTATGCCAATCACTGAGAGACCACTAGGTGGCACTGTTTGCATAGCTTATGTGCAATCCTGTAAGGCATTCAAGGCACATACTTTTCACTGTGGAAAGGCTGTGCAGGGCATGGCAGCACGAAAAGTGAGTGTGCTTGGCAGGGTGCAAGAACCCAGTGTACTCCTGTAACTGGTGTGTGCAATTCTTTCCAGATGTGGTAGGAATTTATTTCCGCGCTCTTTCATCCTCCTTGACATTTCATCTCTTCCTTTCTCCCCATGCACCCTGCTCCCCATGCACCCTGCTTGCTCTGAATGTGTTTGCCACCACACTTCCTCTGCCATCAGCACCCAGTTTCTTGTCCAGAGGGCACAACTCACCACAAATAATTAGTGACATGTTCATTATGACTCTGCAGAGGCCGCAGGTTTGAGCCTGAACTTTACACAACAGGTGCTCAAGTCACGCACTGCTCAGTGGGATATGGATATACCCTGACTGCATTGTCAGCTGGTTGCCATTGGTGCCCCAGCACTTGTTTGTGTAGCCTACAGCAGTAAGCTGTGATATGACTCAAACAGCATCAGCTAATGCACCCTCAACAACCACACGTGATCAAACATCCAGAGGTGATAATATTCAGTAAATATGAACTGTTTGCCTGGGTCATTGTTTTTCTGTGGCTTTGTCAGATAAAATATGTCAGCACCCAAGATATATTTAGTTGTTTCATTTCTCGAGCAGGGAAAGGCTAAATTACAGCAGTCTCTCTCGCTAAGTAAATTATTATCCCAACCTTCTACCGTTTATTTGCTTCTCATATGTTTCTTATTATTATTAACAGACTTCTTCGTCCAAAAGATAAATCGGGCATGGGTGGAAAAGAGACAGAAGTTATGAGTCATGGCACTACAACAAAAATAAACAGAAGAGGAGGAGATTTGTTTGGCAAGTTTGTTTTTGCATGTACTTTTTTCCATCAGCGTTGCTTTGAGGCAAAGTGTGACTTCAGAAAGCCACATGTGACCGGGGCTGTGCTGGGCAAGGACTGGCAGTAGAGGGCATATAAAAGATCTAAAACCGAGTGAAAAGAAGTTTGCATTTCAGTGTCTGCCTTTCTCTGTATTCCTCTGCTATTCTTTCAGTAGTTTCCCTAGACTGTATTAGAACTAAAGAAATGACAACAAAAGACGACTGCTTTGGTTGAACTCGCCTGTATTTACATCTGTCAAGACACACTAGGTTGGTGAGAAACTATTTTGGGGAAAAAAAAATTATGCTCAGCTGCAGAGGAATGCCTTTTGAAAGATTTCTTTGAGTGTGCTAGGCATACAAGCTGTGTCTGCATTATTTGGATATTTCATTGAAAATGTTCTGAAGAGGCATGATGAACAGAAAGCCGGTCTGAGCTATTGTACATATTTTACAGCATGAATAACTCCAAAAGTGGTTTGCAGGTTCCACTGAGCTCTCGTATTGTGTCCTGTTTTCATATTTTTATGCTAAGCATCAGGTCTGCAATACAAGGAGAACAGCAAAAAAAACCTTTTTACATAAAAAGCGAAACAAAAGCAACAGGTCTCTTAAAGGCAGAATTAGACAGTAAAAACAGCTTGTTCTATTCATGTTAAAACAATTTTAATTCCAAGTGTTTCTTTGATTTAGTTTGGTTAAGAAGAATCCTATCCTCAAGGTGGAGATCAGCAGCGATGTGTTTAACAAGCCCTTGATCTGCATCCCTGTGGAAATTTGAACAATAAATGATTATGTCTAGAGGCTGCTGACTCTTTGTGTGTGTGTGTGTGTGTGTGTGTGTGTGTGTGTGTGTGTGTGTGTGTGTGTGTGTGTGTGTGTGTGTGTGTGTGTGTGTGTGTGTTCTTGTTAAACTACATTCGTGGGGTCAAAAAAACGGAAATACAGTATGCTTGTGGAGTCCAGACAGCTTTGTGGGGCCAAAATGCTGGACCCCAGAAGATTAAAGGGCTGTTTGAGGGATAAGACTTGGTTTTAGGATTAGAATTAGGTTATGGTTAGGGTGAGGGTAAGGGTTAAGGTTAGGCATTTAGTTGTGATGGTTAAGGTTAGGGTAAGGGGCTAGGGAATGCATTATGTCAATGACGGGTCCCCACAAAGATAGTGAGACGCACTATGTGTGTGTGTGTGTGTGTGTGTGTGTGTGTGTGTGTGTGTGTGTGTGTGTGTGTGTGTGTGTGTGTGTGTGTGTGTGAGAGAGAGAGAGAGAGAATATGCCCGTGCGGCCAAACTGCAATGTGAAGGAAGGTTGCTAGAAGGTTGAAAAAGAGTCTTTAGTGCGGGAAAGAAAAGAAGTGGTGTAAAGAGATGACTAATTCTGCGTGGGAGGTCAGCCTGTCTCTGATCATCCGGCCAAGAGCCACCCCAGCGCAGGGCTGTGACAAAGTCACCTTCTTTCCTCAACCCACTCTGTCCTGCCGTGGATTGTCAGCGCTCTCCTGTCGTGCTGTGATCCTCCGTTTCTCATTATTTCATTTAGTCCTTACGGAGTGTGGGATGGAACCAAATGGTTACTGATTTTCATGTGTTTGCTTTACTTAAAGGTGCTTGTGTATTTCAATAGTAATGTGAGGGCTATGTAACCTTGTAAACGGCATTTGGAGTGGAAGGCAAAGGAAGAACGTCATTGTACAGGGAAACTTGATTTTTACTGTGCATATGACAATAAACGATTTGACTTGATTCAAATCCGTTAAAAACGTGAGAGAAGTTTGTCAGTCCGAAAATCCAAGTATCTGAATACCAATCATTTTTTCTTAATTCTTGATATTCTTCTTCTTGAGTAATCAATTGATTCATGATAAATGAAAGGTGCAATCTGTGTTAATGTACTGGCCCTTTAAACAAACTAACCATAATCACGTTTGAAAAGTTTGATGACAAACTTTTCAAACAAGCAGAAAGCAGCAGCACTTGCTGGAATTTCTTCACAATTTAGGCAGCTCATTTAGCTGCTGTTAATGCTGTATGCATTGTACTTTTTCTGTACTGATCTCTTTTGTACTGCCCTCTATCTCTGCAAGAAACTTAAATGAAAATAAAGTGTAGCTTTAGAACAGACTATACCATGCTGATGTACCAGTATCTGATGATTAGATATCTGTGAATATCCATACTGACACTTCCTAAATGATTATGTAATCACATTGATTTGGTCTAATTTTCCAATTGGGAACAGCGGCCCCTGACTCATTGTTAAAAGGATGGAACAACCATGCAGCTGGGTGGACATTGACAGTGATGGACTCATTGCGCTCCACAAAATATTGCATGCCGCTTTTCCAGCTCACCATTAGCGTGGCTGCGTTAGCTAATACTACAACATGTGGATGGGAATGTTAATGTAAATGTGCTTTGAAAATGATTAATTCATTTAAACCGCCTGCCCTGTGTCATATGCGAGCTATATTGATGCCTTCCCAGTCAAAACTACTAGGTCTACTATTGTAATAATCAGTTGTGTGACATTACCACCATATTTAGAGTTAATCAGAAGACAGTCCAGTGAAACAGTGGCCCACATGTAGCTTTACACAAGAAAGGTTTAATTGTTACTGGTTCCTACTGGTTATTTAACATAGTATCTAGGAGTAGGCTCTCAAGACATTTCTATAGCTCTTAATTGCATGTATTGTTATATTATTTATTATTTTAGATTTGTATTACTTTGATTTGTTCTTCACTTTGTAACCTTGGTAACGATTTTAGGTTTTGTATCCTTTATTCTAAACAGGTTTGTTCATCATGAACACTTGACATTTAAATATACAACCAAGAACTTACTTGTTTATTCTTAAATAGATGTTAGAATGTGTAATAATATTATATCTGTTGACAATGTCATCAAGCCATGATTTCATCACCTGCCTTAACACTTGTGTTGTCTTCGTTTTTGTCTTTTTAAACGTTTTTGTCACTTTTTTAAATGCTTTTTTTAAAGTCATGGTCAATAAACCCAATTTATACATAATTATACCTCATTTTTTTAGTTTAAAAAAGCATAAATTATGGATAATTTTGACTAATAGTTAAGATCAGAGGATGTTGAGTGAATCACAGACTGGTTTCTGTCAAAGTTTAGTCAGGATGCTGTTTTCAAACTATTTAAACATTCTTTTCAAATGCCATCAAATTGAATAAAACACCCAAAATTCAGTGGAAGTAATCATACATTTTACCCACAAAGAATGTTGTATGAGTTCCATACCAACAATGTGCATCCTTGTTATTTTTGGGCAATTTGGTTAAAAGAAACCCATATTTCATATTTCATAACGGGTCAAGGACAGCACAAGGGTTGAATCAGGTAATGTAAATTTGTCTTTTTTCTTGCCTTAAAATAAATAAAACCTCTAATGTCCCCATTACTAGTGATTTACTAATCTGTTATCAATCATTAGGATACAATTGGTAAATGAAAGATAATAATGAATATTCATGAGTGCATCGATAGTTTATTCTTGTCATTAAGTCATCATGAGCTCATTGTTTACTAATTACCATTTCATTTTCAGAGTGTGACTAAAGATTTGGATGTGATAGTGCTGTAACAGGTTTAACAGACTTTTATGAATTGTCCCAGTGGGGACTGAATGTGATTCTTGTTTTCTCTCTCAGATGAGAGAAAACTCACAACTTCAGTCTGGATTTCCTCTCTCTTATTCTGATGAACTTGGATACCCACCAACAAGCATACTGTTGAAGGGAATCCCGAGTGTCCCTTTGTGTACATAAAGGCCTGATGCATGTTACCTCTGAGGTCAACAGGTTTATACAGTGAGGTAGCAACTGAGTATACATGTGTTCCAAATGTGCCTGTGCTTATTTTTGAGTTAAAGAAGGAATTAAAAAAAAAAAAGAGCTATCTGAACCTTATGTTATTTTCAGTGACAGATAACAGTTTAGCTCAATTGGCACAGCCATTTATTTTACATGTAGTATAAGCCTAAAACCTCATCTTTACAGAATCTTTCTTGTTATGTGAAAGAAAATATATACCCTTGAGATTACTGTGTTTTAAGTGGAGCACTTACTATTGTAAAACCTTTCTTAGGATCCAGCCACTTGAGAATAATTATTTCAATGGGATTTCTTGATTGAGTCCCGTAACACATCATTTACCTACTTCATTTCTCCCTCTTGTTTTGGTACTGAACATTTTTTAAGTGTCCTTTCCACATCCATACACAGACATATGCTTTGCTGCATATGCTACTTCTTCCACTGTATCGTATACATTTAATCAGCATCTACCTCATCTAATCTTGTGTTGCCTAAAAAGAATTGCTGAAAAAGTAAGAGACAAGCCTTCCAACCTTACCAAGTTAATCATGGATATTGAAATCATGTTGATTATGGTGCCAATTGTATGATCTGAGTCTTTGGTTTCTGAACAGTACAAGTTTATGTGCTGCTAGAAAGGACTTCAGCATGTAGAGTCTTACAGTGCAGAGACAACGGACACTCATCTACAGTAGAACCATCACTCAGAGGATGGCAACTACAGCCTCGGGATGAGGTTTTCATTTGTCCGATGATCAATTTAATTCAATTCTTAAACCAATGCATCCATGCCATTGTTAAAAGCAGTTCAAGTCATTACTACTGACAAAGTCTCTTGTGTTCATGATTCATCAATTTATTGATAGGAAATGATATATTGCATGGGTACAGTTCAAACATGCATACCACTGAAAGGGTCAATTAGTTCAGGAATCATTCAAACCAACAAGTTAGAAAATGAACTAACCCAACATACTGCTAGAACCGCTGATAAGGAGTGAATATCCACATGAACAGGATGTCCCCTGAGCTCTTTCCCTTTTTCCTGGCAGGAGTGGATTAGTTTTCGTCAGGACTGGACAGGGAGTCTCTGTCTGACACTGCTGTTCTGATGAACCTTCTAAGCCCAAGACTTTCGTCCACATGTCAAGGAGTCTTCCCTCCTCCAGGCTATGGGTATACTGTAATATTCCTTCTCAAATGTACAGCAGTTACGTGATGCCTTTTACCCCCTTTAGGATAACATCTCTGACATGTAAGGTTTTCTATTTCTGCATTTTTAAATTATGGACAGGTTCATAGAGTTCATTTAATATAGATCCAGCAAGGCTCTTTGGTTACTTACTTACTTTTGGTAGTTTGTTTCTTTTCTTTTACATTTTAAATCAATTGAATTCCATAAATGATACACTCCACATCAAATGCTGTAACACATGTTCTAGTTAATAACATTCTTCTTGTGATTCAAACTAGAATGCAGCAATTATTTTACCATTTCTTTGGTCCCTCTCTTGCCGATGCTTACATGTCTAGTGTGTCTTTTTCAACAGCTTTCTCTTTTGCACCACTCCGGTTCAGATGTGTGTTTTGCCCCCTAGCGACCATGGCTGTAGACTGTTACCAGTGGTGCCGTTGCTACAGTAACAATCTAATGCCACGGTTGCCATGGAGACAGCAGGCGAAATATGATTGGCTGTAGTAACTGCTGACGTCCTCGGTGGTTTGATGATGTTGGTGATGCAGCCTTCAGTAGTGCTGGGCTCGGAGAGGAAACTTCATACAGTACAGCAGCATCTACCCACTCGTCTTAACTCTTGCAGTCACTGAGGTGAATTTTGTCACACAGAGCTGAGGTTTGCCAGACGTCAGTAGCCATGACTGTAGACTGTTACTGTACTTTGGAGGAGTTTTAGCAGTAAGCAGTCTAGAGCCAAGGTATTGATGCACTGACTGATAGACCAGAACAGAGCAGGAGCATGGAATTAAATCAGACTGCAGAGTGTAAGAAAGCATACAAGCTGACCGCAACATGCGGAGGGAAAGTTGGGGTGTGCTGAGTGAGAGAGACACCACGAAGCTGCCCTTTGTTCAACAATTAAATGTCATCTGTGGTTGCGTTATATAAACAAATCAAGGTTAGTGCAAAGGAAAACAAGCTCTTTTGTGCTTTTTACTATCACCTGGCATATCTCTGCGGCGCACTTCACGGCCATTAGTCAAATCAGATTATATACTATGACTCAGTGCTCACAGTAGCACACATCATAGCCTTTCCTGCCAGAGGCTTCAGGCTACGTGTGGCCAGACTGGAGGTTACATAGCCCACTTGTTGTGTTTGTCGTATTGATTTCCATGCCGATTATTTATGAGTCAGACACAGGATATGGACAGGGTGGATTGGTGGGTTATGCAAGCTCAACTAAGTAACTCTGGGACTGACGTCAGCGGTCCGGAAATTTGAGTACTCGCAAGCACTCATCTGATGTTCACATACTGGATGTTAAGGCAGTTTGAAGCTGTGTTAAGTGGTTGACAGTGGTCATATGTATGTTTTCATGTGGACTATTTTCCTTTTAAAGGAATCTAGATAGATGAGCAAGAAAAGGGAAGGAGCACTGTGAGTGGGCAAGTGCAAAAGTTGCCGCTAAAGTGTCACCAGAGGTTACCAGTGACTTTTTCCTGTGTCATATTTGTGTTTCTCCAGTGGTGCCGCTGCCAGTTATTATCATTAGTACTTTCATTAGTAACCGTTATTCAAGTATAGCTTTAACACATATGTGAAAACATATGTGAAAAAAAATATTATGAAATTATTAGAACATATTCATTATCAGCAGACCATTTTGTTCTGTGACAAAGTATCTGGACTTTGTTGCTGTCCATGGTCCTGAAAAACATCCTGTGACTAAACACTGCTGCTGCGTGAGCCGTAAATATCTCTAGAAATGCACCTCTCTATTTGTAAGAGGCACACACACACACGTTCGGTAAGGGTCAGAAAGTTTAAAAATATTCCTACTAGCATACTGATAACAAGATACACACAGGACAGAGTAAAATATCTATAAGACCATGATAACAAAATTCTCTATAACATGTCTTTATAATGTTTTTCTCGTATGAACACATCTCGGACAGTTCATTGGTTGTATGGAGACAAATCAGCTAAGCCTAGATGTACTTTTGTATCAGAAATCTGCAGCTTCAACGTTGTTTAAATTCAGCCCCATGCAGGTCAACCCATAGACCAGGTTCAGCACCATGGACAGCACCACGGAGCCGCTGTTATTTTTTCCAGCTATTTGAAAGGTGTTCAAAAGACTATTGCTGATCATTGTTATGCGTCATGTAGTTTCCAGTTTTAAGCCACAGTGGGGCTAAAACAGTGGGAGATGTTATTGAACCATGCTCATTGTAATTCTGGTCATATCCCCCTCCAGGAGTTACATTAGGGAGTTTTCATCAGAACTCCTAGGCCTTCCCACCCCCTCACCTCCCTTTATCTTCTTCACCTAGTATAGAGACACATCGCAATGCAGGCTGTAGACGTATATGGGCGACGCACACTGTATCTTTAAAGCCCTCTGACGGGTGATTGGGAGTCTGCATGTGCGCAAGAATGACGCAGACTTGACTTCATCTAAAGAACGCGTCACGATGTAATTTCAAGATGAAAAAAGGAGAGAAAAAACTAACTGAGGAGAGGAGCTCTGCCTGCCAAAGCGAGGAATAATAGCTCACTTTATTTAAAGTAGGTCCCTCCACAGGGGATGCATACATCGTTACACTGACGGATTTAAACCCTACGGTTGATTCTGTTTTGGTTAATCTTAACTCTAACAAGCAACACATGAGTACATGTTGTCCTATACCCCCCCCGTCTACACACCAGTCTTGGCTGTGTTAGGTATGAATAAGTCCAGCCCACGTCCCACAAAGACTCACTACCCTTGGGGGTGGGGGAGAGAAATCACCCGCATGTCGTGATTCGCTGACTATCTGCGGGGATGCAGCCTGGTTAACATGCAGTCAGCGCAGCCTCCACCCTACAAGACATTCTCTCCTTTTTTCACAGTTGTCACTGCCCATGTGCGCAAAAGTGACTCACACTGCAGTAAGTTCCAGCCGCTGTAATCTACCGTAGATTCACGAAATGTCACGCAGCGGGAAATTCGGTGACAGGAGAAAGCGTGACCGATTTAACATGCTCATCGTTGTTGTAATGTCTTGCTACACGTGGATCAAGGCAGCTATTGTTATCACTATTTGTAGAAGACAAACATTGGCACAATGAATTAAAAAAAAAACAACTTACCTCTTGGTCTTCTTCGGTCCAGCTGATATTTCTTCAGTTTACGACTTGATCAAAACTATGAAAGAAGCACAGTTTTACCAATTCCTAACTGGTCAAATTATAACTTGATTTCAGCAAACGTGTTCATAAATCATAGTCTTATCCTACCTACTCTCATCGCCAGCACTGGTGCGTAATTTTCGGCAAAAAAAAAAAATCTCAAATTTTGATTTATTTTTCAATCTGTCTTCTCGCTCTTGCACCTCGGTATCTCATGAAATTCAGCGGGCTGTCCCGGCGATCTGCTCTTATAGACATCCCGTAGTACTAGTAATGGAGATGGGAGGGGACACTCATTCATTCAGAAGCATCACCTACATGGACGATGTACGTGGACTCTTACGTCATCGAGGAAGTTTAGTCAACAGGAGGACGCGCAGGGTTCCGTGAGGGGAGGAAGTCAGAGAAAGAAAAAGAGGAGAAGGAAGCATGACGGGTTGGGGGAGGAAGTGTGTAGGGGTGATGGTGACAATCTTTGGCTTTTAATTGGATACCGTAATGCTACCCCCTAGTCCTGTGTGTATTTGACAAGCACGTTGCTTTATAATAGTACAAGCCTGTGTGCCAAAGTGAGGCGAGCACAAGAAATGTCACAGGACGAAGCAGGAAAAGTAAAATATTAGTCACCTGGACCCTTTTGTTGTTGGCTTATTAAACTATCTACTTGGCTTGTATGTACTGTATATTCCTGTGTGTGTGTGTGTGTGTGTGTGTGTGTGTGTGTGTGTGTGTGTGTGTGTGTGTGTGTGTGTGTGTGCGTGCGCCAAGTAAATGATCAGTAATTCACTTTCTTCTTTGAACCAGCTATGTAATACATGCTCTCCTCTCCTCATCAGAGAATAATCACAGGGATCAAACACATCTTTGTCATTCCTGGATCATCTCTGGGAGGCACCATGGAGCTGTGGGACTGTATCGGCTCCATCTTGCATTTAAAGTGGGGATCCAGCAAGTTACAGTAGTATTGCACTTCTATAAAGTGAGGATGTTTGTGAAGAACAGATTTAAAGAATAAGGGTCAAAATCAAAGCAGCAGAGGCTGAGATAACCTGACTTTAAAAAAAGAAAGAAATAACATACATACATTCCCATAATGCATATTCATAGCTTCTTGATGGCTTCTTTCATTAGACCCTCTTTTAAACCTCACACACCCAATTTGTAACACAAGCTTTCTGTTATAAATCTGAAGTCTCCTCCTGATACATCACCCGATACATCAGCAAGGTTACTTTCTCAGACTTTAGAAAGCTCCTCCAAAACCACAGAGGAAATCATCAAACTGTTTATCCAGGCTGAGTATTAGGCCACGTCTCATGACGTGTAAACTGATATTCACGTGTATAATCGGTGCAGTGCCCCTGTACCATTCTGATGTATGTGAGAAACAGTGGAGAAGAAATACTAAATCAAATGTGTAGTGATTTTGCTTTCAGCCAGACAGTTGATCAGCTCTTTAGAGATATGTTGGTAAGCTATTTAGTTGAAAGAGAAGCTGGAGAAATTTTGAAGCTCCAGGAAAAGGGAATGAGTGCTCAGAACAAAGGAAACTTTGAACAACTACCATTCCATGACAACCGAACAATCTCCATTTGCATATGAAAGCTGTGTAAACTCGAGAACACGTTGAGTTTGTGGGCCTTGAGTGGAAAGACACAGGTGTAACTTATTACATTAAAGGTGCACTAAGTGATGTCACGTGTTTTTTAGGCTACAACATTTTTTGTCACATACAGCAAACATCTCCTCACTATGCGCTAGCTGCCTGTCCCCTGAACACACTGTAAAAAAACCCGCAGTCTCTGAAGGCAGCCCAGGCTCCACAAACGGCAACAAAAACAAACTGTGCCAACCTGCACCACCAAACATAACAGTCTTCCAGCGTTCCAGCCAATAACCGACAAGAAGGATTTGGGGGTGGGGGTTGGGGGGTTAGTGCACGGAAGGGAGAGGGGACGGGATGAGGAGGAGGGAGGGGCGAGCTAGCCTCGTTTTGTTTGAAAATACTTTGAACGTCAACAAGAAGTAACGTCACCCAACATCGCTTAGAGCACCTTTAACAATGGCTCCGTTCTATCTAGGTGCACTAGTAAGCCATAGCAGTGGCTTATTAATGCCGTACTAACATTATCAGTCACACCTGTGTTTACCGAGTCCTATTGACCACTTTAAGAAAGGTCTGTGGGTCTCTACATTTCCTAAATTTGATGTCTCTCTTTTGGAAATTGAAGACCCGTCTTTGTTAGGGTAAACTCATGACTAAGTCAGAACCTAGAACTCAACAGAAGCATCAAGCTCAATAGTTTATGCAGTAAAGCAACAATACGACCCGAACAATAGAGTGCTGTGCCTTTAGCGTCTCACACACAGTTGCAGAGTCTCATGGCTGCCAGAAGCAGGCAATTTGGGATAATGATTCAGCAAATAGAATTGCACGAACCAAAACTTTGAAGGAACTCACTGCTGTCTATCTCTCCATTATATTCTGTATTTCACCTCCATCATCCTTCTTCGAGTTCTCCACTTTTAACATTTCATTTACCTAAACAAATCCCTATTTTTTTTCTGCCACAAAAGGGTATTACAAAGAATACAGGAAACATTTAGATATATATGTGGTATGTCACAGTTCTTAAAAAGTCCTTTAAATCAGTGGTTTTCAAGAAAATGTTAGGGTCACCATATACCTCCGTTAAACAAAAGAATCTCTTTTTCTGATTTTGCTTTTTCCCTTGTAAAATATATGGATACTTTTCCCTATTAAGGCCCCTTAAAAATCATTAAAAACAAAACGATACACGATGGGAAAATGTGATTTCTAGCAATTCATGAATACACTATGGCCATAACTTTTGATAAGGGGCCACAAGTAGACTTGAAGGTGTGAAGCACTGATTTAATTCATCCTTCTTGAGCTGAATGAAGTTAGTCTAAATTTTGAGTTGCAGCATCTGTTAGTTAGTGTTTTACAATATTACAGAACAGACATTTAAACATAAACTGAACTTCCTGAAACTTGTTAAGATGTACAGTATATGGGGGATGTGCACAGGAGTTAATGACAGTTACAATAAGCTCCATCTTACTATAAATGACTTGTCGGTGTATATCAGTATATGCTTATATGATGATCAATGCTAATACATTCTTTTAGTGTCTATGCTATATCTTTCCTTTTTTTCTTTTATTTCTGCTTCTCTCCTTCTCACAGGTGGTGTTTTTGGATTGGCTGCTAATGGCTGATTTTCCACGCGTGAGCGTACAGGCGAGAAAGCTGCAGTTAACAGAAGGGGGAGGGAGCGACAGCGATGATTCACTCGTATAGTGTGAGCAGGAGAACAACAAAGAGAAGGTAAAATACCTGCGGGAAAAATTAACAAGAGTTACACAGGATGGACCGATGAACAAACACTGTATACATGTATTATGATAAAGAAGGGCAACATGTGAGGTTGACAGAGAGTTCTGGCCATGTACAGCATGTGACTGACAGGAAGTGCATCCTATGGAGCGCTTAAACATGTAGAAAATGATGTTACAGTTTTTTTCGATTGCTTAACGACAGTGGGCACAACTGAAGCCACGTGCAAAACTCAAACTACAGTCTGCACAGCAACAGTTCATGTGGACCAAACTCTTCGTTTTTCATTGCTTGAACACAGTTTTCAAAACTCTACACACTTATCCCATGACTTGAACCACAACGTGCACAACCCTGTGGATTTACAGCACTTGCTGTCAAAACTGTTAACCACACATTCAAAACAGATTAGATTTCTGGTGCCTATCAAACACTGCTGATTGCAATTTTAGCTGAAAGCCTAAGCAAGTTTCTTGTTTTTGAATAGTTAATGGACATATACGGTATTTATATAGAGAAAGCTCAGCATGCCATTTTTGTACTGTGGTAAAAAATGATACACTGTACCGTTAAAAGTAAAAGAGCAGAGATACCAACATGTCCAGGTAAGATGTCTGAGGTTACATACACAGCTAAAAAAAATAATGTTAAAAACACTACCTTTACTATAGTAAAACTGTGGACTTCCTGTTTTTCACAAAGTAATGGAGGTGAAAGCAATGGAAACACCACATTCATTTGTATTTATAAATGATGCAGACACCCAATGTGATGAAGAAAACGTGCCGCATGATGCTGGAGAGAGGCAGGATTAGTCACACTATTCTGTTTTTTTTTTTCAGTAATTCCATAAATTACTAGAGACAAAATACTATATTGAAGCAAACTGATTTCCATTCCTTCTTGTTTACCTTACATACAAATTATTATTATAATCTTTTCTTGATGTGTGTTAAGAGTTGTGTTGCTTGGAATGAGTTTTGCAGGTGATGTGAACTGTTTAGCTCAGGTGACTGTTGGTAATGCAGACTGTAGTTAGAGTTTTGCACATGTGGCTTCAGTTGTGCCCAGTGTCGTTTAGCAATCGAAAAAAAAACTTGTTTTGTGTGCGGGATAATCATGGGCTAGACTGAATAACAGGAGTGCCTTACAGTATGACAAAAACCCAGTATAACAACAAAACAAAATGTGTACTGACAGTTTCTAAATGAACACTAGCTCCATAAACATTGCAGTTGTTGTACTATATGTATTATATTATACTATATTCTGTGGTGCTGACGTAAATGTATTTACCACAAGTGGTTCCATTTGTAGACTTTGTAGTGCTGCTCTTCAGTGTTTCTGAAAGGCAAGTACAAATGCACTGATTCAACTTTTTGTCTCCTGATACCAATTTGGATACATCAATCTGCACACCACACTGCGTTATTTATGAAGTGTTTTACATGCAAGGAAACTTGAGGACAGGGATTTCTGTGGCACTAAAAACTGAGTTAGCAACTCACCTCGACTGAATGAATGGACCTTATAGTGGAAACATTGATTTTTTTTTTTAAAGACTGTGACAAAAATACTGTTCTTATCGGTCGTGTCATGCCCAATACACAATTAGCTTAATCAGGTCAGTATTGGCACTGATACAGATCAATTTACAATCAGAATGTTTTACTTTGACAGTTTTTTAAACAATATTTCAAATAATTGCTGTATCCCCGTAACATTATGGTAAGCAGTTTACTTAAACTCGCCTGTTCATTTAATGAATGATCATTTAAGATCCCACTAATGATTTAATAATATCAATTCTTTAGATTTGGGTTTCTAGAAGCTATCACTTTACCTTCACATCTCTTTCCACACGCTCATTAAATCCTGAAACACAAATCTCTAAGAGATACAGAAATGTATCTCCAAAAGAGAGACCTGACAATGTGATGAGTTATACAAACTGATGAGCCAAACATTAATAAGTCATACAGAATCAAAAGTAGCGTTGGTCAGTACTCTTACTCACACAAATGCCAGAACCAACCATCAATGCTCTCACAGGGGCGCCATGAATTAAGTATGAATAGGTAATACGTCACTGGGAGTAAAAATCTCAGTGCACCTCATGTTCTTATGTTCATTTCAGCCCCATCTGCCCCCACAATTTCCCCTTAAGGCTATATGTCTCAACTCCTCACTTCAGATTCCTCTCTTTTCTTACGTTGTACTGGAGTATCATCTCCAGCTCCTCCTCCCCCCCCCCCCAGCTTTAACTTTAAAAAAAAAAATCTGCTCCAATGCAGCAGTTGCATGTGTCAGAGAGAGAAAAAGACAAAGAGACAGATAGCTAGAGAAAAGCAGGAGGGAGGGACTGTGGGGATGCCACTTTGATGTCCAGGGAATGTCTCTGTACACACTGCCTGATTCCTTGTATCATTTTTATTCTGCAAGTGCAAGTGATGCACCCCACTACTTCCATCTCTTAATTCTCTTGCTATCCTTCACACTCCTTCCGTCTATCTATTTCCTCATCTCTTCCCATCCGGCCCGTACCTGTTCATTTCTCTATGTGCCGGTTACACGAGCATCGTTTTGCAGATAGAAAGTAAGGGAGAGAGAAAGAGACCCCACAGGGCTCAGCATTCACCTGCAGAGTGCTGCTCCTGCCCCACCTCTCCTCTCCTCTCTCTCTCTCTCTCTCTCACACACTCACACACACACACACACACACACACACACACACACACACACACACACACACACACACACACAGTACACACACAGTACACACAACTAATCAGTATTCTGCTTTACCACTCTTTCTCTTCCTGCTAGTTCCCCCCTCTTGATTTTTTCCCATCTTTCCTTCCAACTCAGTCCCTCTCTCTCCTTATTTCCTCCTCTCTGTCCGTCATTCTACTACAGCTGCATAGTTTTACATGCACTGAGGCTCAACATTGACAATGATCCAGCCTGGTTTCCGATCTGCAGCTTGTTATAACTGAGGGCCTGGAGCCATGTCAACAGTGGTGCGCATGTACGTTGTCAAAATAGGGATTTACCCTTTGCTCCGTGCAACAGTAAAGCAAAGCAATGAGGGTATTCTCTCCACTATATGCTGTTTCACATACTCATTCCTCTGAATTATGGTATGTGCTGTGATGCATATGTATGCTTTCCGCATGTATATTTATTCAGGGGCTCATTTGGTTACAGCATCCCATTCAGTAACATTGACATAAAACCCCTATCTTCATTCGAACATCACCACTGCTCATGAATCTTTCATCACACACCCCTCTCCTCCCCTCCTCCTCCCCTCCTCCTCCTCCTCCTCCTCAGCTCTCCCTCACTCCCTCCCCGTTGGAAAGCCAGTGTTAGTGGGTGAGAATTAATTAAACCGGATCACCCAATTGGTTTGATGGAAATGATTCCACCAGACGTGACTGTTGATTTACCGGTACAGGTGTGGGCTCTGTAGAAGAAGGAAAAAAATGTCTTTCTAGCTCCTCTGAATTTCTGATGCCAAGTGCATCGTAATGCCTGATGGTCACGCCTTTTCTTTTAAGTCAGATTCAGCGTGTAAAGTTGATGCTGTCCTGCCTTGTGCGCATGGACACAGTATGTTCGTCATTGATCGTTTCAAGGCAGAGGGCTGTTTGATCGAGGTATAGACCTGGAGTCTTACACTGACTCACTAAGAATAAATTTGGACAAAGTCTTCAGTCTGACTCAGCTGATCACGACTCCTCCAATAAGAGTTAGTAGCACATCTCGGAAAATAGTTCAGTACAGCTGGTATCCTTACTTTCATACCTGACAGTCACTAAAAACCCTAATTTTCCGTACATCTAAACATTTGAAGTTGTGTGTTGTGTGAATGAGTGTCAAATAGTACCGTCTATACCAAATGTTATACAGTAAGGATGTGATGGGAGGTGAGAAGAGTAGCATCAGGGAGATACAGCAGTCTTTGATGTGAACCTAGTCTCTAAGGGAGGGAGAAGAAAAGAGGGGAGAAAGAGAGGGTGAGGATGAGCTCCGAATGAAACCCAGAAACTCTGTATCACTGAAATACTGCCATCCATGACAATTTCCAGGCACCCAAATTCTCTTTAGCAGCTTGTCTTGAAATCAACACATCTTATTGGTCTTATCTGGCTACCTGTTTCTTGTGAAACTTTCTCACAGTCCCCAGACTCTCTGTTCCTCTTCTGTATGGCTCCCTCTGAGATGTGAATATTCAGGGGCCCCCTGCTGGTTATAAACACACACTGCAAGCC
Source organism: Zingel zingel (assembly GCA_023566125.1). Lineage (NCBI taxonomy): Eukaryota > Metazoa > Chordata > Actinopteri > Perciformes > Percidae > Zingel > Zingel zingel. The sequence continues at coordinate 21,841,593 of CM042316.1, read as the reverse complement.
GGAGCTCATATGAATGATAAACTGTTTTCGTCATTCTGTCTATCAAGAATATATTAAATATGTATCAGACTGAGCGTACAGTAGCAGCAGGTTTTACACATGCAGTATGCTCATTTATCCAACGACAGCAACTTAATACATCTTTTCTCTTTAACAAGAGTCCGTTTCAGTCACATGGAGCGCCATGACACCTTTGCAATTCCACTCTGGCCTCCACACCCCAGTCTTCCTCTCCCTATCCATCCTTCCCTGAGCTGTCCACACAGACCGCACATGACTCATCCAGATGACTCACCCCCCAACCCCCCCCCCCCCCCCCCCCCCCCCCTCCTCCACATGCTCACACATCTTTGTACTGTCTCTCCTAGCTAACCTTGACAAAGGAACACAGAAAGGTGCTGGTATTGTAAGACGCAGCTGGAGATGCTGCTTTATGCCACCTCCATGTTTTACATAAGTGGCCCACAGACCAGGCCCAAAAATATTAGCATTTTTGCAAATGTATCTGCAGACATCATCCTCTTAATAAAAAAAAAAAAAAAAATGTGATGTGTGTTTGGGCATCAGGAGCCAATACTCAATGTTCACCAAAAATTTAATTTGGAAACTTTTGAAATGCATGTATTATAAACTGAAACATATTTCTCATGTGATGGTATTTACTTTAACCCCAGGATACTTGTCATTTAAATTTACAGCAGACAAAAGACTGTATTTTACTTGACAATTTGTATATCAAAAATTTCTTGGTCGATTCAGAAATCAATCAGTTGAACAACAAGCACACGGAGCGATCTGCTTGTATCTTCAGTTTACTGTGGATTGTTTTAATGAGGTATTTTCTTGTTATAATGAACTTGCGTTTGTTTTTGTTATTAGACTGAAATTGCACTAAACCCAAAACATATAGGACTGAATATTTGTAAAGAGGCATTGATGTAACCCCTTTTCTTTCTACATGTTTAGAGGCCACCAATAGATGTCAGTGTTGGTCTGACAAATGTTACTGACATTTCCAGTACATTGTGTATGTTACATCCCTGTCACACAAATATCCTAATAGGAGTACAGAAAACACATAAGCCTATTTAAATGAGTTATTCAGCTTCTCAGTCGTCTTCTCAGGAAAGCCAGTCTTACTTCTTCTCCATGACTTTGAAAGCTTTAGTCACTCTTCTTGGAGATTAAGATTTAATAAATGGAGGCTAGTGAATTCCTGCTTTCATCTGTTCCAAACAACCTGGCCTCTGCTGGCTTACAGCTGTTATTCACCAACAATGTTCAGCTGTGTACAACTGCAACATGATGTATGGATGCATCTCGCAAAACCTCTGTGCTCTCAGCACCTGCAGTGGAAAGCATGTCACTTTCACCTTGATGTATATTTTATACCCATTATTGTAGGCGTATGTTGCTACAGCATTGTGTCAGCTGGTGACCTAGCTCCTATTTGGAGGTACCATACACTGATTCTTTATATGTGTAAATTGTTGAAATGTGCATGTTGAAGTTGTTGAAAACCAAGTTATTTTCATTGTACATTCCTGTAGTGACTGTGTGGGTTAAGATTGCGGCTCCTAACTGCCATGGGAAGAGCAGATATGGCTGTGATATGAAATGATTTAGAGTTGCAATCTAAACCACTGCTGGTTGGCTGCAGCACAGGTCACCACACACTCTGGGTGTGTAATCTATCTCTGGTCAACCTCACACAGGATATGCCAACACACACTTTAAACCCACTGAATGCCTTCCTTTTCAAAATTTGCTGCATAATTTGCAATCTGAGTCAGGGAGGGAGGGTAGATTATAATGATTTGCACTCGTGATTTTCACTGTCAAATATTTATCGCTTTGTTTGCCATGCTGAAGCAGAACATGGAAACCTGCGTTTTTTTAACAGTAAATGGCACTTGACTGATGTGTGACGGAAAAGGCCACCGGAATTCTACACGTCCCCCCTTCATAGATTTCTAGACTAGTTCATGCTAGTAGACGGGGCCAGCATTTTCTTAATACCAGGTCTTCCCCTCAACCAGAGAGTGGGAGCTCAAAGTTTATGTAGTGAAAGATGGTCAAAGCAACAAAAAAAGTAAACAGGCATCATAGTTAAGTTAGTTATTTACCTAAATGTTCACTGTCAAGTTCACATGCGTGTTCACATCAGGTGCCAGATGTCGCTCACTTTCCACTCTCTGTGTGTTGCCATTCTCATAAAATGGCAAGTTTTGAAGAAAATTTGGATCTTGCAACAAGGCCTGCTTGGTTCTTTCGGGGAATGATTGTAAAGATTTACAACAAATATATTTACATCATTTACTATCTAACTGGGACGTTAAGGGACCGATTGGTGGGGATTGCTGTGGACAAAATACACATGGCGAAAACAAATAACGTTTAACCGTGTATCCAGCTAATTTAAATATACTGTTTTGTGTGAACAGTTAACTTCAGTTAATATTGTATGTGGTGTTTTCTTTTGCGGGATGCAAATGTTCCACCTAAACAAGTTTCTTCTCGAGACTATTTTGCTGAGCCACCGTCGCTGCGTCCGGAGCTTAGCGTCACCCAAGACAATTGTGATTGATTTGAAAAAGAAATGCAAACAACCCAACAACCTAGAGCGTTTTTTTTCTCCTATCCCAGAATGTATGTGTGGTGTAGCCTACTCCACAGCGCTGTGGAGATAGGTCTGGTAATGCGAGACTATTTTGTTTGTATCAAGCACATTGCTCCATAGTGCTACTATTGGTTCCACACACACACACACACACACACACACACACACACACACACACACACACACACACACACACACACACACACACACACACACACACACACACATTTAACACTTAACTCAAATATCTACTTTTTGTCAACTGATAGTTACCCAGTTACCATATGATCATAGATTCTTTCAAATGCAGCTCTGAAATAAATCTCATGATCTATAGTGGCCATTTTCTAACTACTTTGGCCTTTTCTCCACCTATTTACCATCAAAAACATATGTGTGGAAGATTAAAAATCCCTGACATTTAGATCATGTGCGATGGGCATGATTAACATTGTGACCAAAAACTTTTTTGACATCAATTATTGAGTAGGTCAAGTCGGCCGTCACAGTCTGGGAAGCAGACAAAATTATATACAGCAGTTGACTCATAAGTTATGCCCTTAAATAAAAAAGAGAGAGAACAGCAAACAATAAGCAGGTAATGTGCAGAAAATGCAGGAAATCTGAAGTGTTATATAAATAAATTTTGATTCAAATATTGTTGTATAATTTAGTATATGACACAAAATGATGTTATACATTGATGATCATTTATTCTTGACCTAGAGAAGCTGTGGTTGGAAAAAAACTTGCCCAGGTGTCATCACTCTTGTTTCTTTTCGTTTTGTATTTGCAGAAGAAGGTTGTGAGATCCAGCTGAAAGCTTGGGAAAAGTGACTCTTGAGTCAAGAGTACTTTATTGTGTAGTACATTGGCTAAATCCAGAGCTTCAAGGGCCTGGTGATTCATCATTCCTGATTAATTAAACACAAGTAGTGCAGTTTCTTGTGTTTTTTTAATGGAAGGACTGGTGAGTCAACCTTTATGCCCCAGTCTGATACGTGCACATATGCGTGTATGTGTAATGATACACAGCGCTCGCTCCTTGTGGTCTGGCTTGCACAGCTGCGTGGCCAGAGTCACGTCCTTCAGTGCAATGCTTGTGGGAATGTGGTGAGTTTGGTTGAGACCAGCTCATAAAACATTGCACCCTGGCACTGTCCTGCTTCCCCTGCAGACAGGGAAGCAGCGACCGATGGGGAAGCCACACAGGCGACCAGCGTCAAAGGCTTCTCTCTACTGCTGCTTTTTTTCAGTCCCACACATGTTGCAGCTCAGCTGACCCGGGGGTCAAGACCTTTAGCTTCTGGCAGTTGTGGTGTTCTGTCTCTGTGACCAGTTTCACTTCACCTGAAGGAGAAGAATAGAGTTATTATGAAAAAGCCCATGTCACTTGATTTAATCATTCTTAATGTTATACATTGATTTATTTGCTAATTTGGTCGGATTTTGTCATGCACTTGTTGTTTCTGTTGGTTTTAAGCAACACTGCAATGTCTTGAACTAAAATTGTCGCTACATGAAAGATTAGTACAACACACGGCTTGAGAGTCGCAATCGTTGTTCGACAGCAGCTACTGAATGAGTAGAAAGGACATGAAAGCACACAATGAAAACACCAAGCTAGAGTGAAGTATTCAACCAAAACCTAAAAACTAATATACTGAAATTACTAATTTAACCAGAATCACAAGGTGCATTATTTTAGTTCTCGAATTCAGGGTTTTTTGCAGAAGCTTTTTTTCTTCAAAGCCCATGCTACAGCCTTTTTAAAGCATTGCAAGAATCTGAAAACAGCAAATGTATAAACGAAGCAGTAAAAAAAGAGATATTACACATCTTATAGACAAAAGCTGCAGTCAAAGGGAAATAGACATGACTGAAAGTAGGGTCAGGATCATATTTGACCTTTTGTTCCAGTAGAGGTAGCAGAAGTGGCTTTGTGGTTTGCTGTTGTGTTGCGATGCAAAAGTAAGGGTGGAAGTCCCTCTGCCCTGTCAGTGCACTCTGTGGGTCCCGCTCCCACACACACACACACACACACACACACACACACACACACACACACACACACACACACACACACACACCATATGGGCCAAGCAATAATTAAAAGTAAATCAGTGGTTGTTGGATGTTTTATGCATCATTACAGTCCATGGAACACTGCACCACAAGTGTAACTCATTGCTGACATGTCTCATTTTCTATCAAGAGAAAAAGCTAAATCCATATATTCATTGTTAGACATACTGAAATTAGCCTTATTGTGTGTCTATGTCTACAGTTTTCATATTAAATAAATGCTTGTTTCTTTGTGTGTTATTTGCTTGTATGCAAATACAACAATGACACCATATGCAAAGGGTGTGTGTGTGTGTGTGTGTGTGTGTGTGTGTGTGTGTGTGTGTGTGTGTCTGTCTGTGTGTGTGTCTGTCTGTGTGTTTGCGTAGGTTTTGTGAATGTGTCAGGGCAGAAACCTAAGCCACCACTGGCTCCACAGGGCTTCACCAATTCCCAGAGGTCCCAAACCCAGTCAGCTCCAGCGTTGTACTGGCTTCAGATACAGTCTCCATCTGCTTCTGCCATGCCCTCAAACCCTTGGAAGGCCTTCTTCCTGCCATAAATGTCACAATCCTCTCTCACAAGATAAATGAACCTGTAGTCAGAAGCCACATGATATGATCTAAAATCAGCAGCAGCATCTTCTCATACCTTCTATCTCTCTGTGATGTGTTTTTTTCTTTTCTTCCACAGGATGTAGTCAGGACTTTACAATTGGTGTAAACGTGTTTAAATCAGGCCTCTTTCTTTGTGATTGCATATGCGTAAATTAAACTCTTAACAGAGCTTTGTTGATTAAGGAATGATGATTTTCATTGCTTAGAGCACATTTATATGTCTAAAAAGAGCAAAAGACTTTCCATCAAATGTTACAGGTCATGAGGTAAAGATTGTGTGTTTTTTCAAGTCTTGTTTGACACAGGAATGTATCATGCACACTTTCTCAGTTCCCTACCTTGAGGCAGAAAGATACAATTGTATACTGTAGTAGAAAAACATGATGTGCAACTGTATTCAATTTACTGCAGTAGAGGATAATTTGCACACTGTATTATAATGCTGGTATTATTGTAGGTAGCTGTTTAACATATCATCCATGGACCAATGTATAAATGACACTCCGCCTACAGTAAGGCCTCCTCTTTTCGCCTACTCCAAGTGCAAGACACAAACGCTCGTGTCCATTTGAAATTCAGTTTGTATTATATATGTTCATCTCAGGTGTTGCATGTAAATATATATTTGTCTACAGAAATGTGTTATACATTTTGGTTTTTAATGTAAAGTGCGAATGGAGCGTGATGATTTGAAGACAGCTAAGAAGCAAATGTTACCACAATAAATGTCAAGTGTCTATCGAATGAGAAGAGCTCGATATAATAAGTGATTGTGCAAGAAGTACTCAAATCTTTAGTAAAAGTAGAAATACAACAAAGAAAAAATACACTCAAAAATTCAAGTAGAGTACTTGAGTGAATGTACTCACTTTCCATCACTAAGAAAAAGTGTAGGTTATGTATAAATAATAGAAATACGGTTCTGAAAATACCTCTTAGCTTTTATAATTATTTAGTGTAAGAAATGATAAGCTTTACCTTACTGTGGGTCAAGAACTTAACAAGCTAATGCAGCTCATGAAATAAATGCATCCCTTGTTTTGATGAATCAGAAACTTAAACACTAGAAGCACCAGGAATAGTTTAAAGCTGTGTTATACAGTCTGTGTTTTAAACAGACAGAGTTGAAAACATGCAAAACACCTGTATTTATCATTTGTGCACCAACTGTTTTTTCTTCATAAATAAGCATTACTACATGGTGTGGATTTGGAGTCATAAAGCAAGCAAACGTTATCTCTGGGTGTCTCTGAGCAAAGGGAAGCTGCTTTTTGGCATCGCTATCTGGTTCTGTGTTCGCTTATCTTTTGGTAGCATTTGGTGACCTTTTTCTGCCTTACTGTGGTTTGCTTTTATTCTGAACTGTGCATACTCTTCGTGGTAGTAAGCCACACGCACACACACACACACACACACACATGCACACAGACTTATAGACTACCCATGATCTAGACTTTCATTGCATTTGTATCTGTGTATCCCTCTAATAAAAAGTACACTTTGCTCTAAGAAGTCATTTAATATCAATGAAACACATATGCTTCAGCTATGTTGCATACTTCTCATTCACTATCCTCTTTGTTCCAGAAACAGTGATTGAATCTTGAATGGATGTGATTATGATCTGCTTTCAGAGTCTGGGGCCAGATCAGACAGATGAAGGTGTGCGTTTGCCAAGCCAGCTGTTGTTGGCCATGAATGGGTCTTGGCTAACCAGAGTGGCTAGCCTTTCAAACAGAACTTATCTTCTCTGCATATCGGATGCTGGAAGCGACTGGATCACAGCGCTGGCTCGTCACAACATAACAATCTTCCACCTGTACACATGTATCACAGAGACGCGTTGACAGATGGACTCAAGAGATTGAAACTGTGCAGGTATACAGTGGGGCAGTATACAGTGTAATTTTCATCATAGGTACACTTCAACTAAGAGACAAAATGAGAAAAAAAATCCAGAAAATCACATTGTAGGATTTTTAATGAATTTATTGGTAAATTCCTCGGTAAAATAAGTATTTGGTCACCTACAAACAAGCAAGATTTCTGGCTCTCACAGACCTGTAACTTCTTCTTTAAGAGGCTCCTCTGCCCTCCACTCGTTACCTGTATTAATGGCACCTGTTTGAACTTGTTATCAGTATAAAAGACACCTGTCCACAACCTCAAACAGTCACACTCCAAACTCCACTATGGCCAAGACCAAAGAGCTGTCAAAGGACACCAGAAACAAAATTGTAGACCTGCACCAGGCTGGGAAGACTGAATCTGCAATAGGTAAGCAGCTTGGTGTGAAGAAATCAACTGTGGGAGCAATTATAAGAAAATGGAAGACATACAAGACCACTGATAATCTCCCTCGATCCGGGGCTCCACGCAAGATCTCACCCCGTGGGGTCAAAATGATCACAAGAACGGTGAGCAAAAATCCCAGAACCACACGGGGGGACCTAGTGAATGACCCGCAGAGAGCTGGGACCAAAGTAACAAAGGCTACCATCAGTAACACACTACGCCGCCAGGGACTCAAATCCTGCAGTGCAGACGTGTCCCCCTGCTTAAGCCAGTACATGTCCAGGCCCGTCTGAGGTTTGCTAGAGAGCATTTGGACGATCCAGAAGAGGATTGGGAAAATGTCATGTCAATGCTTTGGGGCTGTTTTTCTGCAAAGGGACCAGGATGACTGATCCATGTAAAGGAAAGAATGAATGGGGCCATGTATCGTGAGATTTTGATTGAAAACCTCCTTCCATCAGCAAGGTCATTGAAGATGAAACGTGGCTGGGTCTTTCAGCATGACAATGATCCCAAACACACTGCCCGGGCAACAAAGGAGTGGCTTCGTAAGAAGCATTTCAAGGTCCTGGAGTGGCCTAGCCAGTCTCCAGATCTCAACCCCATAGAAAATCTTTGGAGGGAGTTGAAAGTCTGTGTTGCCCAGCAACAGCACCAAAACATCACTGCTCTAGAGGAGATCTGCATGGAGGAATGGGCCAAAATACCAGCAACAGTGTGTGAAAACCTTGTGAAGACTTACAGAAAATGTTTGACCTCTGTCATTGCCAACAAAGGGTATATAACAAAGTATTGAGATGAACTTTTGTTATTGACCAAATACTTATTTTCCACCATAATTTACCAATAAATTAATTAAAAATCCTACAATGTGATTTTCTGGATTTTTTTCTCATAGTTGAAGTGTACCTATGATGAAAATTACAGGCCTCTTTCATCTTTTTAAGTGGGAGAACTTGCACAATTGGTGGCTGACTAAATACTTTTTTTGCCCCACTGTATATTAAGAAGTATGCATTCACATTTGTCTATGTGCTTGTGATGTTGTATGGTAGTATTATTCTTCCATTGGTATCAACACCTTCAGCAGTTAACATTAAGCTTTGATATGGTCTATTTTCATCACAGTGATGACCATAAGTTAGCCTGCGTAGTAGCGGAAACTCACAGCTGAACACTTCTAGACACGTACCTCTTGTCACCTAGTGAGAGATGTCAAAGAAAGTTAAAAAAAAAAACATTAAAAGAAGTGATGTTGTTAAAGATGTCTGTGGTTGACAAAAAAAGTAGAACAAAAAGTGTGTGCCTGATTAACTGAACCAAATGATCTCATTCGTTTTTGAGAAGTCGTAACAACAAAGATATCTGCTTTTTTCAAATGAGTCCAAAAAATAATTTCAGTTATTTGATCCATAGCACAAGCACATGTTGACACTCATGCACAACTCAAAACGTATCCTTGGTGCACTATGGGGGATCAGAATGAGTTGTTGCACAGGAAGTTGATGAACACACTCATGACTCACTGCAGGAGCGAGAGAACGAGAGAGAGCGAGCAATGGGTATCAGTGGGCAGGGAGAAGAGATAGCACATCGGGAGCTGTTGCCAGGGTTACCGCCTCTCGTCAGCGCCGGCAAACACACATAGAAGTGGTGCTCTTACAAAGGCAAGGCCAGCACGTGTCTTGAAATTTGCGTGTGTGTGTGTGTGTGTGTGTGTGTGTAGGGGGGGGGTGGGTTATAACATTAGGTTTATGTTATAGTTAGTGTGTGGGGTTAAAGTGAGGCATTAATAGTTTTGATCTTTTTGTGGAATGTGTTGACAAT
>CM042316.1:21767170-21827170 GCA_023566125.1 Zingel zingel | reverse complement strand
TAATTTAGCCTGGCTCCGCCCTCCTACGTACTTACTCAATTTTCATTTCCCTTCAGTACTCGGTCTGGGTTTGCGGTATATTCTTGGGTTTTCTCCAGCCAAATCTTTGGAGTGGCTAAGAACAATGATGTTGAGGTTGTGCGCTAGTTTGAGTTGTAGTTCCGTAATGGTGGCAGAGAAAGATGCGAGCGAAGCCATTCGGTCCGTTGTGGCAACGCTGCCGAATATCCAGAAGTTAAGGCCCGAGCAAGAACAATCTTTGCTGAGTTTTGTTGGTGACCATGATGTTGTGGCCCTCCTCCCCACGGGGTTCGGGAACAGTTTGATTTTCCAGCTCGCTCGGTTAGTGGTGAAGGAGTTGGCTAAGGCGAACGCTAGCGATGCCGACGTCACAACCAAACATTATCGATTGGTTATGGCAGATCCAGAGTGGCTCTGGGCAGATCCAATAGTTTTAAACTTCAACAGAGTACCCGCCTTCAAGGAAGTTAACATTTGTCCTATGGAGAGTGGCCAGACTCTCTGTACAAATGAAATGTACCAGAGTCTGGTAGGACCAGGCTAAAGTTAAATTGCGTGTTTCTTACCTTTGTGAACAGTCAGACTCCTGTGTGGAAAGATTGACAGTCAAAGCATGCTGTGACAATCATCAATAAGCAACAGGTTTCACTAAACCAACCCATGTTTGTTTTTTTCAACTTGTTTTTTTCAGTTGCTGAAAATAGTAAAATTATCATTGATATAGTCTGCTTAAATATAGTCACCTGATTGCAGGGACTGTATGATGGTTGTTTTTTTTTTTTAAAGACAAACATGATAAATGACATATAACTTTCCTCACCCTAATTGAATAATGGGTATGCATTTGCTCCACATGCAGATTAGAGAATGGATACCCGACCCGAGCTCCGGGCCGGGTTCGGACAGATATTTAGAAATGATGTTCGGGCTCGGGTTTAAATTTAAAAAAGCTTATTATGTAGGTGCGCGCCTGTGTTAACGTGCACGTGTTGCCCCGTGTGCGCTGATGCATTCATCTGTTAATATTTCCGAATACCTTCCTACCAACTGTAGGAAGGCTTAATAAAAGCGGGCTTTCCACACAAACAAACGTGTTGGATGTGTGGCTCGGTTACTGCTCTGCTCTTTTACAGATGGTAGCACTCTGCAGATGCATCTCCACTTTGGTAAGTAAGTATCATTTTCACAACATGCCTGTGTCCAAAATCACAATCCACCTTGTAGTCTAAATAATTAGTGTTTGCTATGTTGTACTGTTGTTCAAATGTCTAGTGAGAAATATTCTATTGGATTATCCCACAAGGCAAATTCAAAAGTAAGTATCCTCATGTTTCGCAGAAACTATCACATGAAAGGAAATAGAAGTTTTCTATAGTTTTCTGACACACTATAGATCTGTCCATGTTTCAGTGAACATTTGATAAACTTTATACCTGCTGTTGTTGCTGTTATTGGAGCAACATCAGGTGTGATCAGTTAAATGTAAAAGCCATGTGGGTGGGACCAGAGGACCCATCACTTCACCAGCACTCAGTTATTGAGCTCTCATGTGTGCGTGTCACAGAGTGATGAGAATGCATGGGGCTGAACAGGGATTGTGGGGGGCAGATTGCACTTTGGCAAGGAAATGCCGTTCTGTGCCAGAGAGGGGTCTGCTCATCTCATTGCCCGCTCACACACGTACACACACATACAGTACACACACACATGCTAACCCCCTCTCTTAAGCCCATTTCCTTTGCACAGGGCATGGGAACTCCCCTGATCTCTCTCCTCCCACTCTCCTCTCTTCCTCCACATCATCCTTGTCCTCTTGCTCACCCTCTCTCCTCTTGTCCTCTCTCCATCCCTCTTTCTTCCCTCTTTTTCACCTCTCCCCATCACACCCTGGCCTGCCCTCTCTCTGTCACTCTCTCTGGTACCCCTTCTTCCCTTCGTGGTCCTCCTGTCCTCCTCTTGCGCTCTTTTCTCCTAGTGTCTTCTGCGCGCTCGTTTTTATTTCCTGCCTCCATCTGTGCCCAATTTATCCTGAGCACGGTCTGTGTTTTTTCCCGATAATTTGTTTTTGATTCCTCAGAATTAGAAAAGCATTGTGTGCACTCTCACTGAGGCAAGCACACATACAAAAGCATGCACACACATGCTCTAGCGCACACGTACGCACACATTTTTATTGTATTATTCTATAAAAGTTCCTATAAATCACTGGTTATTAATCGGCCCCAGACGGCCGTCCCCCTTTTGCTCCCCCTCTCCCTCTCCGCACAAACACAGACCAGATGCATAGGAAATGGGATGGCAAAAAGGGCACCCAAGAGACAGACTGCACTTTTTTTCTTTTCTTTTCCCCTCTCCTCCTCATTCTTTTCTCTCCCCCCCCCCCCCCCCCTCCCTGTTTTCTGAGAACGTTCATTTATGTAGCAATGCCCAGACCCCAGACTCACAGAGGAAATAAAGTTTAAATTAAAGTTTAGAAGAAATAAATTAAATAATAAATAGAAACGCTGATCTGCTGCCAAACAGCCCGGTGTGTGGGATAGAGGTTAAACCTCCATCCTCTGTAGTTAAAGACAAATGGATTCGAAACCAGCTCTTTGAATCAAGCCCAGTTCATCTGAAATGTGTTCATACTATATGTGCAGTCGACCACACATTCACCCTGCCTCTCTCTGTATTTCATTCAACTCTTGTAAGGTTACTCTCTTTATTGTTGTGAGTACGCCACTGCATTTGACTTGTTTCGGAGCTTGGCCCTGTGCAGCCGGACGAAATTGAGAGTCAGTTCCTTAAATGACTGAGACATCTGTGTGCCCCCAAACTGACACTTGTCTGTGAGACAGTGCCTGCCAGACACCCGGTTTCCTCCCTATTAGCTCAGACACTTTCATATTAGCAGCTTTTCCTCATCAAACTACAGTAATGCATACACCCACACACCTGCGCTCAGTTGGCTCACTCAGAAAGAGCTAAAAGGGCAAGTAACCACCAGAGAGAGGGATTTGGATAGAGTGAAAGTGAATTATAGAGAGACTTTGGAGACAAAGAAAGAGAGCTGGGGAGGATGTGGATGTAATGTAAGTGAGAGGACATATCTGTCCCACCCTGTCCTGCAGTGCCTGGGAGCCTGGATGATGTGAGGAGGCTGAAGTGAACTGTTCACAGAGAGCAGGCAGAAAATGTGAGAAATGTGCGTGTTGGCTGCAGGGACGAGGGAGAGAATGCTGGTTTTTCAGGCACGCAGGGACAGCCTGCAGAGTTCTGCCAAGAGAAACATGGCAATATTTGCATTGCAAGAGCTATGGGGGTGAGAGAGGAGGGAAGGGGCAAAAGAGAAAAAGGAAAGAAGGTGTGTGCAAGGACGAAGAAGACGAGGGGTTCCCTAGGGGCACTTCCCGGAGCCGTCGCTAAAAGATGTATAAGTTATGACAAGGCATGACATTACCTGGGTGTTTTGATCATGAGAGAAATTTTTTGTTGTTGTAAAACTTGCTACATTACAGCCATTAGGATTACACATAAAATATGCTCTCTATGGCTTCACAGTATGTTATGGATGATAATCATATATTAAGTCTAGTTTTACACGTGTAAGTTCATTCTAAGTTTTCATAAAAGATAAAATCGTAAGATGTCCAATGAGCTGTACAAAGCTGTCAAATGTGTAATGTTTCGTCTGTAGGAGATACGGTGATAAGGGTAAGGGAGTGAGCCACAGCCAAGGCTCAGGCCCAGATGTCCACTTTCAGCTGTCCTGGCTGACCACTGCCTCGCCTGCCAACACTCAGCTGAATATCCCCACATCGCTGCAAATATGTAAATATGTTGACTTGGAAGGATGTCCTCTTCTCTTCCGACCTTGTAGCACTTTTGGAGAGAAGCAAGACAGCGGAGAGGAGAGAAAACAGCTCCAGCGCTCCATATAAGGGCCTGCTTTGGGCCAGCTTCTCATCACTTTTTAGTCCACTGGGTCATTACACAACTGGGGAACACATACAGGAACCCTAAACTTCAACACTAAGTATACACGCTCGCTCGCACACACACACACACACACACACACACACACACACACACACACACACACACACACACATATACACACACTATTTGGTGAGATGTGGAGTTCTGGGTGTAAGATTTAAATGGACACCTTGGCTAGTGTACACTCTGTTCCACTCATAAGTGAAATGATGCTTTTGCTGCAGGCGGGGTTTATTCTGCTTTGCCTTTTATAAACACATTCAAACAGGAGGCAGAGGTGGAAAGAAACTAACCATGTTTACACTAGTAAGTACAATTTGTAGTTTACTTGGATATTTAAATTCTAATGTACTCCGCCCCATTTTATAATTTAGTTATTAGTTACTTTGCAGGTAAAGAGTTCACACATGGAATACACAATAACTTATGAAACATGATGAATTGCTATAAAATTGACTACCCAACAATATATTTTATATACAGTTGGATTTAGTACCATCTGGACCAGTTTCAAAATTTAAATGCTCTTACTTGAACAATTTAAGTCTTGAAATAGTTTTTGTAATCACTACCTTTACATTTTATAATTAGGTACATTTTGCTGCTACTTTATTTAGCAAATTTGAAGGACTTTAGTGGGGTATTTAGGTATATCAATGAGACAGTTTCAATTCTACTGCACTACATTTCAGAGACATATATGTACGTTTTTACTCTATTACACTCAATGTTGGGAAGGATACTTTCAAAACGTATTCCATTACAGAATACAGAATACATGGCCAAAAATGTAATTTGTAACGTATTCTGAATACTTGGATTACTTCCACATTGAATTGCATTTTATAAGTGGAGGAATGCGGCCATCAAATCCAGCTTACTAAACAGAACTATTCTGGTGTGTTCTTCTGTTCCAACTGGCTGAATGTGTACCTAAACAAGCAGATAGATTGTTGTATTTGTAGTCCTGAACTGCATACTACAAAAATCTAACCGCAGTCTAAACTACCACAAGCTAATTTTAGCTAACGTTAGCTAGCACATCAAACGCGGCTAGTCAGTCTTTCAACCGTTCTGGGGCTAATAAATCAACACGTAGGAGAATGTAAAGTCGCACGTCAACTATAAAATAGCAAGGTGACCAGTAAAACTACAGCAGACGACTACCCTTGGCTAATAAAAAAAAAAAAGTACTTTAAGATGCTTCTTCAGGTTGGAGGTGGAGTAATTTGGACGCTGAAAGGAGGTTGGTTGCTGGCAAGCAGAGGTTGCACTGCACAGTTATATTTCGTTCTCCCTTCTCTTTCTTTAATCTGAAATGCTGTTTGAATTTCAAAGATAGAAACACATTCCTGCTCTGGCTCTGTAGTGCCGGTTCCGACTCCATTGTGACTGATCACGCAAATAGCTCATTTTTTTGTTTTCATATTGGGGCTTCTGGGAAATGCATGGAGTTGCCTTAATTTATTCAGAGAGTGAATAAACTCGTGAAACAGAGAAGTATCGTATCGTATTGATTTCAACAATGTAACTGTATTCTAAATACCAACTATTTAAATTGTAACTGTAATGGAATACAGTTAGTCATAAATTGTATTCTGAATACGTAACGGCGGTACATGTATTCTGTTACTCCCCAACACTGATTACACTATAGGATTCTGTCTCACCCAGCTGGTATGAAATACTGCGACAGATAAACTGTAGTTTACAGTTTTCACTACACAGCAGCATGAGTTGGTTGGGTTTGACAGGCCGAGACAGCTTGTACATGACCCAAAGTCTGATTGACCTCATGTGGTGTGAGACTGTAATCTATTACCTGGAGGACAATAGGCTAGGTGAGGGGACTAACAAATCAACTCCAAAACACACCAAAAAACAGATATGGTGGAAGGTTGGGCTTGGGGTTAGCAAACCCAACCTGTAAAACCAGAAATGTTCTTGATGATAACCAAAAAAGTCCCAAAGCCTTAGAAAGTAAGACTCTTTAGTTTCCCAAGAGAATATGATGATGTACACGGAAAACCGCAAGGAGGTGCGTCTGAATCTTCTGACACCTAGACGATCTACCAACATTGTAACTTCAGGAGGAGGGGAGGAGATGAGGAGGAGGTACACTATAGGCAGCATTTGCAAATTTCTAAATTTGACGCCCCTCTGTGGTTGTATGTAAAAGGATGGGGTGTTAACAAGCAATGCACGCATGACACACCCCTCTCCCCACCACAGAGACACTGACATGGTGACACTGAGATAAATGGGCTGGAAGCAACACAGACTGCATCAGTTTCTACTTCTAACGAAGTATTGCTACTTTCAATCTACGTAGTTCTGAATACTTCAACAAAAAAAAGTCAACTAAGCATGCGCACACACCTCGTGCCCTGTAAGAGATGTATTTCAGACCAGTCACCACCTCTGTTTCCCAGGCTAGGCTGTGTGCTATGTAGTAAGGCTGTTGCTCATCTCTGTAGCGGCACCTCCCCGCCTACAAGCCTCCTTGTCCCCACTGAACTCTGTGTGCCCTTTCAGGCCTGGATGATTAAAAAGGGGGAAGAGAAGGCAGAGGAAGACAAAAACCTCACTCATTCTCATTTTCTAGAACTCTACCTCTTTACTTGGTATGTGTGGTTGGTTGACTGTGTGTTGAAGTGTGTGTGTGTGTGTGTGTGTGTGTGTGTGTGTGTGTGTGTGTGTGTGTGTGTGTGTGTGTGTGTGTGTGTGTGTGTGTGTGTGTGTGTGTGTGTGTGGCAGTGGGTATATTCATCCAGGCCTCTCTGGCTTGTGGGTATTGGCTTGTGGTTTAGGTCTTGGTGGAGAGCGAGGGTGAGGGTGGCGGAACACCATGGCTGCCACACTGCCACAGACATACTGGCACCACTGAGCCAGTACAAGTTCCCTTTTCCAAAATACGGAACCACCAATATGTGTGTGTGTGTGTGTGTGTGTGTGTGTGTGTGTGTGTGTGTGTGTGTGAACCATCTTGAGATGTTAGTGATTTCCCTTGGTGGCTTTCAGTATCTCTTGCTTAGTGATGAGCTTTCTCACAGATATAATTACATGTGTTTTGCATGTAGAATCTCACAGACATGTGCAGGAAAACATAACTCTTCTCTAATGCAGCGCATTTAGCATGTCATGGATTCTGTGCTTTAACTTAAACAAACGTTAGTTTCATTCAGAATTAAAACACAGACTCACATCAGTTCCAAAAGGGGTGTTGGTGACAGCGAGCTCTAAGTTTCAGGCAAACAATAGATTAAGAGGTAAACCAGAATGAAGAGCTACGTTTTAAAGAAGTTTGCCCTGAAGTCATGTTATTTTACAGATGGTAGCACTCTTGGCAGGCTACTCCTGCCAACCCTTCTGGTTACAGTTTTTTTCTTCCTTGCTCTGTTTTTTCTGTGTGTGTGTGTGTGTGTGTGTGTGTGTGTGGGTGTGGGTGTGGGTGTGTGAGTGAGTGAGTGAGTGAGTGAGTGTGTGTGTGTGTGTGTGTGTGAGTGTGTGTGTGTGTGTGTGTGTGTGTCTCCACTCTCCATCCCTCCCTGGGGCTGGCAGTGGTGTCTGGGCACTCATTTCACTGCTGGCCCTGAACCCAGCAGGATGTGGAGATCACTGCTTAAGTGTGTGTGTGTGTGTGTGTGTGTGTGTGTGTGTGTGTGTTCTCGTTTAACTGTATTCGTGAGGTCCAAAAACCGGGAGTTCAGTATATTTGTGGGGTCCGACAAGCTTTGTGGGGCCAAAATGCTGGACCCCACAAGGTTAAAGGGCTGTTTGAGGGATAAGACTTGGTTTTAGGATTAGGGTTATAATTAGGTTATGGTTAGGGTGAGGGTAAGGGTTAAGGTTAGGCATTTAGTTGTGATGGTTAAGGTTAGGGTAAAGGGCTAGGGAATGCATTATGTCAATGATGGGTCCCCACAAAGATAGTGAAACGCACTATGTGTGTGTGTGTGTGTGTGTGTGTGTGTGTGTGTGTGTGTGTGTGTGTGTGCGTGCATGCAAGCATGAGCGCGGGCATGTGCTTCTGTTCTTTTTTTTCCTCCTTTTCTGATTTTGCGTCTTGGCTGACTTTTTTACCTCTCGAAGAATTTGGAAAGGCTGTGAGATTTTTCTTTCTGCATGACTTTCAGCAGTGCTCCCTCTCTTTCTCTCTCTCACTCTCTGTTGCTCTCTTACTCCCTCTCACCCTGTGTCTGCTGTGGCTCCTCGCTAATAGATTTCATATGTTGCTGCAGTTGACATCAGTCTTAAACTATTTAACATGTGATCTGCGATATTTCCTCAGGAAATCTGTCAGATATGTATAAAAGGCTAATAAAATAAACTTTTCTTGTTGTCTTTTTACCTTTCTATCCTTCTTGCTCCTGTATTATGTCCCGTACACTGTTGTCCTGCTCTCAGAAGCTGGCTTGATTCTATTATTATTATTACTCATGCTTTTTAAATAGGCTTTTTTCAGGAGACAATTTCCTTCCATTCATAAGAAATGCCGTGGGTCAGACAGCACAAAGTTAAGGTCTGTGTGGGCAGCTGGGGGTCTTCCCCTTCCTCTGTCATCTTGTCCCATTGACTTTTTATTATATTCTTTCTTCTCTCCTACTCTTTAACATCCAGTTTTCCCCTTTTCATTTTCCATAAAGGAGATTTAGGGTTGGAAAAATCATATTCCACTGTGTCTGACAGTATCAAAAATATTCTGCAGCTGATTATTGAAGCTATATGTTTATTCAAACATAAGACTTAAAACCTTGTGCATCATTTTTTTTGTTGTTGCATGTTTTACCAAACTTCAGTCTGTAATATTTGGTATCCTTGGACACTTTGGCATCTCCACTATAATTTAAAATGTGGGTTTGCACAATGTTTGGCTGCACAGCACAAGTTTATAATGACGGACCCAACCGGCAGGTCATTGGGTATACGATACCTTTAGTTTCTTTTTTCTCTCTTCCTCGTTACCCTTCCTTTTCCCTCATCCATGTCTTCTTTCCCTCCTTCCTCTCCATCACCCAGCTGCACAACTCATGTCTCTGTCCACATGCTTTTCAGGGACTGATAGGGACAAGATGCCGTCTTCTCTGCCCGTCTCTAATGCTCTACTGATTCCTCCACCTCTTCCTCCGCCCTCTGATCTGTCCCATACGTTACCTTACGGCGCCGGGGCTAGACAAACCAGCGTGCCTGGAGTTGTCTCTGCACGCAACAGGAGCAACACACTACCTTATAAAGACAGGTATTCACACTTAGCATAAAGCACTACTGCACAGTGTAAAAGTTGACAGACACCATTGAAATGATACAGTAAAAGTCACGGTTTTGAACAGGCGCCATGCTGTGAATACATGCGCTCTGGTCAAGTCGCAGTGATGGCTAATATAACCAACACCACCAGTCTGTTCATGTTCATCTCAGCAGCTGCACAGTGAGTTAATGTGATTATGAGGCTGCGGTGAAGACACACCCACATTTACAGGCTTAAACATACATTGTTTAGGTTTCTTTATTTCTTCCTGCGAGCAAAACTTTTGAAGATTGTTTTAAAGTCGGTTATCTGTATCCAGGATTCCACGTGTGAAGATTTGATATGAAGAGATAACCGAGGTTTGGCGATAAGTAAGACACTTTCATTGTAGAATTATTGCTTTGAGAATAGAGTTGAAAGTCTGTGTGTAATATATCAGTGTTGCCGTTTGTTTTCTCTCTCTGTCATTGCCCGGAACAGCAGTGATGGAAAACAAACACATCAGCATTTGGCATTCTGAACCCTTAAATTGCCCTCCCTCCATCCCTCCCTCCTTCTTTTTCACTTTCATCCTTCTCCCAACAGTACACTCATTTGATTCTTTCTAGGGTCCCCTGGCTGTAGTACCCATAACTCACCCTGAGACACCAACACCCACACCATGCTCTCACTAACCTTTATAGAGCAGCCAAGACGCAGCCAGAGAGAGGGAGAGATGGGGCA
This sequence comes from Zingel zingel, assembly GCA_023566125.1. Classification (NCBI taxonomy): domain Eukaryota; kingdom Metazoa; phylum Chordata; class Actinopteri; order Perciformes; family Percidae; genus Zingel; species Zingel zingel. The sequence goes on along the minus strand of CM042316.1, from coordinate 21,817,197 downwards.
AATACTTTCACTGCCTCTCTTTCTGGGCCTCAGGCTGGAAAACAAGAGGAAGAAGATGGACTGGGGGAGTGGGACCTTGTCCACCCTGGGCACTGGAGACGGAAACCAAAGATTGATGATTCGGGGCGCAAAGGGGAGAGAGACCAATGCCAAGGAAGTTTGGGTTAAGGCTGCAAGATGGTGTGATAGAGGCAGAGAAAGACAGAGCAGATGTAGAGAGATAGCAATGGCAGAGGGTGCCTGTCTGTCTCCGCAATTGTTTATGTGTCTGTCTATAACTGATTTATGTGTTTGTTTGTGTCTTCATCCTCAACTCTGTCACTTCCGTAATGCATTCCATATTTTGTACCGTTACCAGCAAGAGTTCACTGGCTTGCTGTAGCACTTCAAAGCTTTTTTCTTTCTTCCCTCTCTCCATATCCTTGTCGATACACAGCCTACTGTAACCCCTAATTCTATTGACTTCTATAGAGGCAACACTTTCTTTAAAACACATAGTAATTACAGAAGTATGTGATGCTTTAACTACACACTCAGTCGCGCTGGGATCTTTTGGTCTGGGGTTATGACTGCAGTTGAGGCCGTTGCTGGGATTTGGATTAGATATATGGTCCTGTGTTAGTCATTTTCAGGTACACTTTGGCCGTACAGTTACATGGTTTTATTTATTTTGGTGTAAACAATCTTGTATCATGAAGATAACACTGTTGGACCAGCTATTGAAAAGATGCCAGTAGCCAGTTGGATGGTATAGGCCCTGATAGAATAAACAGAGACATTAACTCACTAAACCTGCTGAGGACAGGATTGACTTTTGACTTGTTATCTCAGCCTGCACTCTACACAAAGCTGGACTACTTGTTTTGTGAATTTGCACCGATGAAAGAAATAGTTCAACATTTTGGAAAATAGCCTTATTCAGTTTTGTGCTGAGAATTTGATGATAAAATTGATACCACACCCTCATAACTGTGTGTTAAATATGAAGCTACTGTACAGTACAGCCAGAGTGCGATTACCTTTGCTTATTGTAAAGACTGGAAGGAACCTGGTTCTGTCCAAAGGTAGCCATATTCGTCTACCAAAGCCCTCTATAAAACCACAACTTGTCATTTTTACACTTCGGTAATTGTACGGATTAAACAAACAAGATAGAACGTATTAATTAGAGTGCTGTCTCCTGGCTGAAACTTTATATCCAACGGACAGATATGAGAGTGGTATTGATCTTCTTATCTAACTCTCTGACAGAAAGGAAATATGTGTACATCCCAAAATGTCTTGGAGATCAAATTTAAAAACAAATACAACATGGGAAATGAGGGGTCAGGTAGCATTATTCCAAAATGAAAGCACTGGTTGGTGTCGGGGTGTCACATAATCATGCTGTGTGCACAAATAGGCACTTGGAGGGTCCCAATAACAAATATTTGCCCTACAGTGTAAGGCCCCTTAACAGGCTTATTCAGCCATGGCTCTACATCAGGAAACACAATGATCTGCTATTTCATTTTTTTGCTTACAAAGCAGACCTCGAACATTGTGGCTTCAGACACGACAGTTGCAAAAGTGTTAGGAAACTGATCGATGAATAACTTGTATGAGTCTTTGTAAGTTTACTCAAAAAATGTACGAGTAATCATTCTACATCAGGGAGGCTGGCTGTGGTTAGAGGCCACTTACTTTAGGTTCCACCTAGGCTGACCGATCAGTGAGTATGGGCATATGGCTTTATCAGAATTAATGAGTGCTGCATAACAAAAGGGAGTGTTTGGAGAATGGGTATGCGCTGTATTCTTGTAAATGAGTGTGACTGAGAGGTTAGATACCACATGGCAATGAAGTCATCTGGCCTGGCCCTTCCCTGGAAGCCCCACCCGAGCCCCGGCGAGAGAGACAGGGCGCTGAAACTGAAGCGAAAACATTTTTTAATCGATTATGATAACCACCATCTAAATCAAGTCCCCTCCGCTTTCCCTTCCTCCCCTGCTGCACTCCTTCTCCACTCCCTCACCTCTCCCACTCTCATTTATTCCATCTCACCCCAGGGTATTCTGCTTTCTTGGCAGAACACCGGAGCAAGCCACCTGCAAACCCCCCCCCCTCCCGCCCATCACACATATTCACACACACATGAATGCAAAACGTACACACACGGAAACGCAACTACCTCAATCAGTCAGACACACAAGACAAAACTCACAGACATTGCAACATGCATTATGTGTGTACGCGCTCAGTGTGCGCTCTTTCCCTCTAGAGAGGCTCTTAACTCTATTCTAAGATGTGGAGTTGTACACGTGTATAGTTTTGCTGATAAAAACTATACACGTGCACATCAGAGCTAGGCTACATGCTACTTTTTTTGCACAGTTTTTCCTTTGGAATAATTCCTCCCCATGCATTTTCACACACACACACACACACACACACACACACACACACACACACACACACACACACACACACACACAATAACTGCAGCAGCTACTTCTGACATGAGAAACATCTGAATATGCCTTCCAGCACATCAGAAAATCAACCTGGGTGACAAAACGGGATTTTCCATCATAAATTACCTCTCTTCTCTCAGCGGCTATCCTCTCTGCTCTATCCCATTAACTGTGTTTATCTTTTACTCTCCTTTTCACATTCACTTTCTGCTTTCTATACCTCTCACCCTTCTCACAAGCATGATGGATGCCTGGATATTTAAACTTGGCCCTAAACTGTCAAGTAAGGTCAGTTTTACCATTTACAGCCTGCAAAGAATGTAACCTGATCATACTAATATCTATGCCCGCATAGACTTTGAGATTGTTCTGCCTCAGACGGCAGAACAATCTCAAAGTCCGCACCAAGGTCCGCATCTAGACCAAACTGCAAGTCAATCCGGACCCAGCCCATGCCTCGAGTTATGAATACAACGCAATACCTTATGAAGTGTAATGTTTTCTATTTAAAAAAAAAACATTTTCTATTGATCGATAAATTGTTAGTTTAACCATCATAGTGTGAAATACAGTTTGTTTGTTTTTTACCTTTATTTATTCAGGGAAGGTTCACTTAGAGGAAGCTTCTCTTTTGCAGGAACGCCCTGATCACATTCACACACTTACACCTTCATACCTGGAAGCTGCCCAGTACAATCACATTCTGATCTGCTGCCACTGAGCAGCTCCACTGGAGTAGTTGGGGTTAAGGGCCTTGCTCAAGGGCACCTCAGTGGTGGTAATGAGGGAGGGACAAGCGCTGCACCTTCACTTTCCCCATCCAGTTTTTATCCTGTCAGTCTGGGGTTTGAACCGACCAGGGGCGATTCTAGGATCTGCACCTAATGAAAAGTTGATAGCTGGGGAGGGGATTTTTGTTTTTTAAACCCTTAAATCATGACTTCTGGTGAGTTTTGGGGAAAGAAATAGACAGATTGAGACATGCAATTATGACAAACTATTAACAGATTCAAAGACAATCTACAAAGCATGATTATTGGATAGGAGGAAAAAGGGGACTGAGTACCCAGGGCCCTCATGTGAGGAGGGCCCAAAAAGACACTAGAATAGCTGTGGATGCAGGGAGGGGCCCATAGAAAATGCCTTTCTACAGGGCCTACAGCTACGCCCCTGCACATACCTTGAACTGGTAAAATAAGCCTTAACATATTTTTAGACAGGATTATTCATGTTTTTTTTTCTGCTGTTAATTTTCAACTTTTTCATTTACATCATTGATAGAAACTGATATGGTTATACAGCTAAATGATGAATAATTTAATCTAATCATGCCTCTGAACCAGATGGGGAAAATCCAACATTTATTTTTCTTAAGAGCCTAGTCCTTCATGAAATGCATATGTAAATATAATGTGAGTGGAATATTTTAAGTGTTTTAAGTGTTTTTGCCCGTACAATATATGTCCACTTTCTCACCTGGTTCTTCCAGGTCCCTCTCTTTGTCCACTCTCTCTCTCTCCATCCTGCTCTCTCTCTCCATCCTCCTCTCTCCCTCTATCCCCTCCCTCTGTCGTATCACTGACAATCACATACAAAACATTTTGTAATCAACTAGAAAATAATCTTCAAATAAAAGAGAAAACAAAACACAGTAGTCCTACTATATATATGTCTCATAGGCTACCTAGCCATTTTCTCACCTTGTTCATCTTGCTCTCTCTGCCCTTATCCCTCTCTATTCTCCTCACTCCTTTGTGCTGTCAACCAGAAGGCAAATGTAATCAACTAATTAACAGAGAATGTATCGTGTAGGCTACCAAAGGTTATAAATTCACCTATTTATAACATATGTGAATATGGGGTTGCTGTTCAGTGCAGTGGGATAATGTTAAAGGCTTATCTTATACTTTATCACCTGAACCTGGCTGTTTTCTTTAAAAAAAATAAACGTATATCCATCTATGGGGAAACAGACTGTGAGTCAGGGTTTGTTGTTCCAGTGTTTCAGTTCTGATATGAATGACTCTGATGATCCGTCAGGTCAAATTATTTATTTTTCATTGGCATTGACAGTTAAAAATGAAAGAAAGTGTCCGGCAGGGTGATAACTGCAGCGGTGCTAGGCTATTTTTAGCGGTGCTCAAGCCGTTACGGCAGGCTATTAATAGCACACTTTAAAAACTTGTTGTAGACTACTCCTAAGCTACATTTGCCTACAGTTAGCAATTTGTCTAACGTTACACAACAAAATTGGACTACGTGGTGAATAAGCTAGGCTAATTCAGATATAATTGCCATCATCACACATACTATTACACCTGTAGCCTACTTAACGTGTTCATTCGATTAGATTTAATTTTCACTCTATTAACCATACCTTTTCAGTGGTTGAAAGTAGCCATACTCTGACGACCGAATTCCCCAAAGTTATCTGCGCAGACTGAACAATAAGCTGAGGCGCCCTCGTTCAGGGAATTGTAGCTAGGCTGTTGACTTTAGGCTACAACTGAGCTGAGCCTGTCGTCATTTATCCTATTCCATCGCTAAAATCAGGTTTGCAAAAGTAATAAGGTTTGAGCACTAAACAATTTCACAAAATCACAATGATAAGGACTTCATTTTTCAGGGGTGCTGAGATGATTTTTAGGGGTGCTTCAGCACCCCTAAAAATCGCCTAGCGCCGCCTATGGAACCGACGACCAACTGGTCACCTAGGTCAACTCTGCAGCTTGTTCACGCAATCCAACTGTTGCGCAATCAGAGTGAGTCAGGGCAACGCAGACAAAGCTGGTGCAAGTGTGGTTACACTTTTCAAAACTCCACGCAGACAACATTCACTGCAATGTAATATAATGGTTAGCCCGAAAGCAGTCGTGGTGTGGTTCCACTTCCTGAGAAAACAGCATCTCTATGCCATGGTGACAGAATGACTGGCTGGAGGTTGTAGGAACGGGTTTAGGAGGGGAGAGTAGGGATGGCTTTTATTTTGTGTGCTGTGTTAAATGTTGTGAATAAATAACAACATGTAAATAGGATAAATAGGTTTGCACTTATTTTAAAACTGAAATAATTTTTTTGTTATTACAGAGAGAAAGTAGGCTACTGAAAAAGGTAGCAGTGGGTACTGGTACCGAACTCAGAGACGGGTGTTGGTAAAGTTATTTTGTTATTGCCAATCGTTTTAAACATCTAACCTTGAACAAAAATCAGATGCAGACCTTTTAGTAATACGTATCTACACAGTAAGAAGATGGCTGTTGGTTTAATTCCTCCAACATCCAGTCCGAATTTTACATTACAAGCATCAAGAGGACTAAGATACAATCCAGAGTTTTGTTTTAGGATCCAATAATAATCCAAACTGTGAAAAGCACCATGCCATAGCTGCGTGCATGTGTGTGTTTGCGTGCACGTGTGCATGCATGTGTGTGTGCTACTTTGGTTGAGAAATTCTATGTGTAGATTACACCAGAAGATGCATTATGCAACAATACCATGAGTTGTAATTTGTGAGAGCACGAGTCACACATGGCATTTACAATGCCCTCGTTTTACCTCAGGGCTTTGTTAAAGTAAAATGAAATCACTTTGATTAAGATTTTGTAAAGGTTTAAGGGTTTCATTAAGGTGTATTCAATTCAAAAATCGTTTTGACTGAGAACATGACATCTGCCGTGTCTACAGTCATGAGCATCCTGTCAGGCTGTACCAACACGTCAGTGTGACGCTCCTCAACTACATGCCCACTTTTTAAGTTAAAGTTAGACATGTATCCATCAGGAGCATAGACTGTAAAAATAATGGACATAGCATCAGTGACATCACCCATTGGTTTGTGGACTGCCGTTTTGAAGCCTCGAGAATTTTTGGGACAAGAGGGTGGCGCTGGGGAGGATGATGTAGCCAAGCCAGTGTTTTTTATGGTTGCAATGATGCTGTATTATGGCCCTGACACACTAACCCGATAATCGCTGTTGGACAGTCTGGCGAGGTCAGTGACTCGAGTCTGTTCGGTGTGTTCCGTGCCGTCGTCCGTTGGAGGGGCCGTCGGCCTTCATTTGGGCCGATGTGACATGTTGAATCGGAAGGCGGGCAGTCGGACTCAATGGCCAATCTGATTGGTGGAGCGCTAACGCGGAAATGACGAGCGGGATGAGCCTGACTAACACCTCTCAAAATCTGACGAAAATCTTTTAAACTGACCTTTGTCGATCTGAAATGAAGACAGATTCAGCGACTGCATAGCCTATTTCTCGCTTAAAATGTTTTCAGAAACACATTTCGGTGAACTATCTTCGTAAAATATGAGATCGTATTCTGAACGAAGCCGCCATTATGCCCGGTTGTAAAATCCACGAGCAGCCAGACCCACGTGACGCGTTCGTCCAATCAGCTGCTGGTTTTAATTTTTTGGGCGACAATACAGATTAGCGCCGCCTGTTATGGAGACGTATTGCATCTCACGCACGCGCAGAACGTATGATCAAGTCGGCGTCGCTTCTGTGTGTTCCAAGGCACTTTTTGGACCTTGGGGAGCCGACTGATCAGTCCGACTGCCTTTTCTGCCAACGGTCGGCCGTTGGGTTGGTGTGTCAGAGCCTTTAAGCTAAATGTCAGAGGGAAAGTCATCCAGTGGAGATTTAACAACGAGTAACCGCGAACCTTTTGGTACTGGCGCCAATTATCTGCATGTACAGAAGTACAGAAAATCAGCATAACTTTCCCTTAAATTACTTGCTTAAAGCAAGTGCTAGCTAGCTGAAAAAGGTACCACTGGGTACCGGTACCGAATTCCGAGACAGGTGTTGGTATCGGTGCAAAAGTTATTTTGTTATTGCCAGTCGTTTTAAACCTCTAACCTTGAACAAAAATCAGATGCAGACCTTTGAGTAATACGTATCTACACAGTAAGAAGATGGCTGTTGGTTTGATTCCTCCAACATCCAGTCCAAATTTTACATTACAAGAGGACTAAGATACAATCCAGAGTTTTGTCTCAGGATCCAATAATAATCCAAACTGTGATAAGCACCATGCCATAGCTGCATTAGTCCTCCTCTACTGTCCCTGTGATGAATGTGCCTAATCCCATATGGCCCAAGTTACGAGAAAATATTACACTTACCATGGTTTGAAATGTTTAAATTCCACACTGTCATCTCTTGCAGGACCTGTATCTCTGCCTGATGTACCAGAGGGGCTGCGCTGACAGAAACGACTGAGACAGCTTTGTAAATGGGTCACGTTGATTTGCCGTGGGTTATGAAGAATGAATTGACTCAATTTAGCAAAAGGCAAGATAGAATGTCAGAGCTCAGCTGGCCTTGCTGGGCCGCTGAGCTCTGTTTAGTGTGCATAGCACAGTGTCGCGCGGGCGCAGGGCTGACACGCCTGTGTTTGACTGATTATAAACCTGCGGTCACTGGGTAGTCTCACTGCTCTCTTTACTGCTCGGGACAGACACATGGGTTGGTGGATGGGCTCATTCAGCAGAGTTATAGCTCATCCTGTCTGAATAAGGACCCAGGTTAAAGGAGCTGTTTACAAAAGACAGAGTTGCACCTTTGTTGTGTTTACTCTTGGTTCATCTGAAGTGCGCACATAGGTAGCCTATGGCTGAGAACTCATTAGGAGACAGTTAATCCTATATATGTGTGTGTGTGTGTGTGTGTGTGTGTGTGTGTGTGTGTGTGTGTGTGTGTGTGTGTGTTTGTGTGTGTGTGTGTGTGTGTGTGTGTGTGTGTGTGTGTGTGTGTGTGTGTTTTTTTATTCTTACTGACTTAGTTTCAGGATATTAAGCCAATAGTTATTCATAATAGCCCAAAAGATATATAGTTGAAAGACTACAAGTAAAGTTTTTTTTTTTCATTATTGATCAATCAGTCAATTCTTTTTGGATTTTTTGTTTTTCTAAGGCTGTGCTCAATCAATATTGTTATGTTAACTATGGACCAAATGACAATGTGTGATGTGAAAGGAACCCTAACTAATTTTAGCGTCTTTCCACTCATTGTTTTTGATTCAACTTTAAACAACTTTAATATTTGGCTTGGTCTCACTACTCAGCATCAGGTGGCAGACAAAAGTTAGCAACTAGCTAGTGAACATAGTGAAGCATCTAGCAGCTAGATGTTTCCCTCAGGAGTTGGTGAAGACTTACATTTGGCAGGTAGCTAGAAACACCACTTGCTCCATGTTTTCTGGTTGTGTTAATAAGCAACTTCTTTCAACCACATTAATCGCAAAAATCAAATTTTTAAGGCGATAATGTGTCACTGTTGTGTATACAGCCACTTTCCACTGCCCCCAAGCGGTGAAACAATCAGTTTATACAGGTTTCAGTTTTAATCCATTTTTTTAAACAGTAGAAAGGTCCCATCATAGTTTCCCAGAGCCCAAGGTGACCTTTTTAAACTGAAATGAACAAGAGAATATTAAATTTACAACTAATAAAAGCATAAAATCCTTACATTTGAGAAGCTGCAACCAGAAAATGTTTAGAATGTCTTCTTTGACAAATATCTTCATTGATAAATTATCAAAATTGTTTGTTGTGACTAATCAATTAATGGGCTAATCATATTAGCACTAATTAAGCGGAACAAAGCTGTAGCTGTACCTCCACTTGTAGGTACTTTTTCATTTCTCGATTGAAACATCTAGAAACAACAGTTTTTACATTTCTATCTGGATTTAAAAACGCAGCAGGGAAACTTAAGATCCTGCAGATTTATGCTTTCCCATTTATCCTCCATCCTGAACCACAGAGCCAAAGGATTGTTTCATCGCTGCCTGCTAACTGTCTTACCCCGTAGGTCTGGATCCACACACAGTATGGTCAGAGGGCAGAGACTCTGTGGAGGGAGCAGGTTTCATCACTCACTGTGCTCCTTAGGTTTGCATCCCACAGGGCAGAGGGGGAAGGTAATGACATGGCTGCGGCTCACATCAGTACGGAGGAGGGTCATAGCACAAGACAGTACCACAGTGACTCCAGCATTCCTTCTAAAGCATCTGCTAAGGTCATTTAGACTGGGCCAAAGTCTGAACTCAAGGCTTCCGAGTGGCTTTGGGCTTCATTCAGGGAAATCTGGAGGAGATTTCCTAGATTGGAATGCCGGGCCTGGAATCATCTCTCTCACTTGTTTTTGTTCTGATTGGTAGTCTGTAACAAAGCTGTTTTTTTTAATGTGTTACAGAGTGAGGATGGATCTGTGATCATGAGAGCTGTTTTAGAAGCTTAGTGCTCGCTCTGTGAACTAGAGCAACTGCAACCACAGAAAAACCACATGAGACCAGAAGTAGTGACGCAAGACGCACGCCTGGGAAACTGTGTCACTGAAAGTGCAGTAGTGCATCTTACATCCTCTGGCTGTTTGTGCATTGTAATGAAGAATTTGGAAACTTATGTCCAATAGTGTCAGCAACTTGCAGAGTTTATGTGGGGAGAAAGTAATCCCTGCATTTTGACATATCAATATATAACTTTTCCTTTCACTGTGCAGCACATAATATTTTCAAATTATTGTGCACAATATGAAATATATATTTATTGTGCTAGAAGTAAATCACAAAGCAGTGATGGTTATTTTTTTCCAAATAAATCCCTAACTTGCCCACAGGATTATGCACTTCTGGACTTTTTATTAAAACAGGGAGGATGTAAACACAGGAATATTGGAATTTAAGGCAGCTGAATAATGTGTTAGATGATTCAACTATTAACGCTGGATTAACAATGTTACTTTACAACTTTTAAAAGAAGCTAGGGTGAAGGTCTGCCATGGAAACCAGTCTGGTCGGTTCATGCAGTTTACTAATATAGTTGTATTTTGACCGTATACTAAGTTACACGGAGCAGATAGTTTGGTATAGCTGATGTGAAAACTCAAAGAAGACATCTACTGTAACAGTTCACCAAATCCCTGTGAGTCAACATTGAAATTGGCAGGATCTGGAAATACCGCAAAATGTGGTAAATGTGTGTGTTATTATTGTTGTCAAGTATGTGCCAGAAACATGGAGTGTTAAGTGTTTTCACACTTAACACTTAACACTTTTTTTTCTTAAATTCTGCTTCTTCTCAATAACATTCTTTACAATTCAATGCATAAAATGTTTATGTGTGCGTGCATGTGTGTGTCTTACTTTGGTTGAGAAATTCTAAAAAATTTAGTACGAAGTTTGATGTCTAGATTACATATTGTGCAAACAAAGTAAGTCAGCATTAGTTTCATTGATCAGAAGATGCATTATGCAACAATACCGTGACTTGTAATTTGTGAGGGCACAAATCACACAAGCCATTTACAATGTCCTCGTTTTACTTGGTCATAGCAGCCAAAGTATTGTCAAGTTATGGTTAAGGGATGGCAACAAATAAAAACTTGGTTAAGATTAGGGATAACTGGAGGGCCAGGAGCTATGATTATAGGTTCTTGGATAGTTAATGTTAGGTGTGATTGTTGGGTTAGAAATGGTTAAACTATCACTGTTTGGGCATGGACTTCTGGCTATGCAGATTTCTGGGTTTTGGGTTAGTGTTGGGTTCAAACCTTTTATAATTTGTGAGATATATATTGGAAACCCACCTTAGTTTTCTCTTAGTTTTCTTTAAAATCCCTTTGATCAGGTCTGAAATGGTCAGTCTGAACATCTGAGTTTTTGTGTGATAACAAAATCTTTGAGACCAAAACTAATCAATTTTAGAATATTAAAAGCACTATGTTTTAACCTTAACTGGAACCAGTAGAAATGACAAATGAGTAACAGAAAAAGTGCATGTAAGGGTTTTTTGTGTGAGATTGTGTGGTATGTCTATCAGTGTGTGAGGGCATGGGTGTGTGTTTGCCTGTGAGAGGCCCAGTGAGTGGGAGAGTCAGGCTCTGCTGGGACTCACAGCTGCTTCATGGTGCTGTTCCAGGAAGAGCTGCTGGACTTGTTAGTGTTTACTGGCAGTCAGCTTGTGTGCTTGTGTGTGTGTGTGTGTGTGTGTGTGTGTGTGTGTGTGTGTGTGTGCACTTGTTTTCATGAAAACTGAGGACATTTTTATGATAACACACCTTCAAAATGAGGACACTCGGAAAAATGAGGACATTTTGGGGGTCCTCATTTTTCCGAGCTCACTGCAGTGTTCTAGACACTCCCAGAATGCCTCTAAACCAAAAACCTCCCATGTCCTGAAACATCACAATTTTATGACATGAAGTGTGTAAGTGTGTTTATGTTTTGTGCTCATTTGCTGTCACGCCAACTAGTGGTCAGATCTGGAACTTTAACACACTTTAAACACACTTATTGATGACGCAATCAACAGGTCCTCATATATCTGTATGTTTTCATACACACTAACTTTTTAAGCTAGTTTAGAATTAGCCTACTGTAATTCACATATTCCATGTAATCAAAGTAAAATAATAAAATCACCAATTTACTACTGCTGATTAAGTATCCTGTTTACTTTGTAGAGAATCAGTTCCTCAATTAATTGCTTAAATTGAGATTAATCAGCTGGATACGCTAATGTTAGCTTATTAAACTAAAAGGACAACGTCATTAATAGGTGGACCTGGGAATATCTGGACTCTTTTTTTAAAAGCTTACAGAAACACATGTATTTAAAACATAGAACATAAATATTAATAACAATAAATGTAATTAATTAATATTAAGAACTTCCTTTCAGAAACAGCATCAACATGCCACGGTAAGCATAAAAAACACACGGCTGCTACATAAGGTGGAATCTCTCCTGGTCTTTGAGTTGAAAACCTTGATTATGTCATCATAATCCGAACAATCAATAATTTACAAACAATAAATTATTTCCAATTGGGAGTCTAAATGGCCAAATGACCAGTCAAATACCAGCAGTAAGTGACGCTTTCCTCCCGTCGTCCCGGTTGTCTGTTTGGACGCATGTAGCGGACCGTGAAGTGCAGCCTGAATGCCTACATTACGTTACGCAGATGTTCCGGCTTTTCCCACATTCCCAGAGCCACCGAACGTCTCACCAACGTCTCACGACCGTCTTTCTGCTGCACACTGAGTCTCCCCTCGACACGTTCTGGTAAGTAATTACTTTTCTTCATTTTCAACCACAGAGACACTTATTCTCAGAGTATGTGTTACATTTGACCGTTCTTTAACAGGAATTTACGCTTTGCCTTACACTGTTGTAGCTGCAGTTGCACGTGTTAGCATCGATCAATTAGCCTAATAAGCTAATGCTAATGACATGCATTGGTGAGAACATGAGTAACGTTAAGCTAACGTTGCGTTCTTTCTATAGTCAGAGTAATACCATGTATACGCTATACCTATTTTATTCAAGTATGGGTCTTTTTTGGTACTTGTCTTGCTGACTTTTTGTCTCTATGTAGATGTTTGCTAATTGAGGAGCACATGGCCGAAGAGCATGTCAAAAAGGAGAACCAGACTTAGTCCTGAGGCTGAGGCTATTCAGTTCATTTTATCTGGAGGTGACAAACCTTGTTTAAAGGTCAAGTGGATCAGTGACTTTAAAGGTGCGTCATATGTGATCGAAACTTAAATATAACAGAATTATGTGACAGTTACCAGTTAAAGTGAAAAACGCAAAACCCATTGTCAAAGCTTTCTCTGTGCATGTGTGTTCAGTTTATTACATTTGGCCTTGTTAAATCATCCAGTGCTTTAAAGATGTGTTGCTGTTGCCAGCTCTTTGCAAAAATAACGACTCTACTTTATCTCATGTTCCTATTGAAGGCAAGCCTGAGCAAAGTCATTTGATAGAGAAATTACCACTGAGCTGCATTGTACTGTTGCTTCCCACCTACTGTAGATTATGTGTTTAATGGTGTTAATGCTTTCTTAGCTGAACTGTTTGTCTCCTTGGCTAAATATTTTCCTTACTATCAGATGCACACACTATGCTCAAGATTTCACCTATAGACTGAAGTTTTTCTGTTGCGCTTATTTCTGATGAAGCTGTTTGTTACCCACAACATTAGCTGACAACCTGCCATTGTGCAACATTACTACTCGTATATTATTTATTTTAAGTTTTTAAATTTTATTTTAAAGTCTGATGTTTGTTTATTTTTTAGTTAGTCAATAACTCATTAATAGCGATTCTTAACTGTAATTTTGTATGCATAACTTGATACTATTTTATTAACTTTTACTCAGGACGTGGTGTATTTACCTGCACACCAATTGAAAAGGGATCGTTTGTCGTGGAGTACCATGGGGAGTTAATATCACAATATGAACAGGACAAGAGGCAGAAGAAGTACACAGAAAAACAAAATGCTTTCTTGTTTGAGTTTGAATGGAACAATGACACATGGTGGTAAGTCATGACCTTTACAAGATCAGTTGTTCTCTAAAGCCTTGTGTTTTTTTGTGGAAAAACAGTTTGTTTACTTCTTCTACTTTAGCATAGATGCGTCCCGCGAAGATGGCTCGTTGGGAAGGCTGGTGAATGATTGCCACAAATCATCAAACTGTAAAATGAAAAAGTTGACAGTCCAGGGTAAACCTCATCTTTGCTTATTTGCAATTGAAAACATCCAAGCAGAGACTGAAATAACCTATGATTATGGAGATTCTCAATGGCCATGGCGTAAGCTGGTAAGTAAGACCTCTTGATAGATCATATGACATAGGATCTGTTAAAATATGATTAGATAAATAAATTCCCCTTCAAGACTGTATGCGCCCCCTCAATATCTTCCTTTGGAATTACTTTACTGATGAAATTGTATACACTATGTTTAGTTAATTATGCACCATGAGGTGTGCTTGCATGCAACGAAGGAAAGATTCTTTAAAAAAAAAAAAAACTAAAAATACTAATTGCTTGAATAAAAGAAGTAAAGGTAGAAAAGGGCTCTGTCTATTATACATTGATACTTTTTTAATTAAAACTTATTGTTGTATTATAGTACAATATATTTCTGACAGATTATTGTTGTACTTCGTTGCAGACACCAATTGGCATGATCCCGACTCAGCCTTCAGGAGACCCAGAAGTGAGCGAGAGATGCAGTTCATCCTTCCAACAGGTTACTACACATTTACTGTCAATTTCTTCAATTTTAATACATGTCTCACTTAAGTCCTGTGCATAGATAAAATGCATTTTCACCGTCTTAAAACAAACGTGAAATGTTCAACAATCACTATTACCATTACTAGTTTCTGCATACCATCGTGTAAGGAAATTACCCCTGGCATTTGATAGAACTAACTACCCCTCAAAACAAAGTGTATCTTAATGATCACTAAATTCTATGTTTTTATCTACTTCAAACACATGTATTGCCCACGTAAGCTTCTGCTTATGAGTTTACATGGTTTAACTTCTAGGAAAGTAGATCCCTGTCCATTACTGTGGAGGTTTTAGCTTTCTTTTACTACAACAGTATAACTTAGAAGACAGGAACACTGACTCTTTGTGTGTTTAGTCGTCATGTCCTCATTTTGTTTTAAGCTGTGAAAGATAGAACTGTGTTTCAGATGAAGTCCTGATATTGTATGATGAGAAACGTGTAGTGTGTGTGTGTTTAGTCGTCATGTCCTCATTTTGTTTTAAGCTGTGAAAGATAGAACTGTGTTTCAGATGAAGTCCTGATATTGTATGATGAGACACGTGTAGTGTGTGTGTGTGTGTGTGTTTTACATTGTCCTCATATTGTGGGTAGCAGATATTGTACAGTTTTAAACATTTCCATAGAGTCTTGGATGATAAGTCCAGGTCCTCACTTTAGCTATTTTTTACTGCAATTTGTGTTCCTTAAATGCAAAGTTGATGCAGCCCTTGACTTCAGCAATGAGTCTCAGCCCAAAGGTGATTATGATAGAATTGGGGGGGTGGGGGGTTCTTTTAACTGGATCATCAGTTTGTTCACTAGATAGGCTCCATATTATAATTCAGAATATTTCTGACAGATTATTGTTGTTGTACTTCGTTGCAGACACCAAGTGGCATGATCCCGACTCAGCCTTCAGGAGACCCAGAAGTGAGCGAGAGATGCAGTTCATCCTTCCAACAGGTTACTACACATTTACTGTCAATTTCTTCAATTTTAATACATGTCTCACTTAAGTCCTGTGCATAGATAAAATGCATTTTCACCGTCTTAAAACAAACGTGAAATGTTCAACAATCACTATTACCATTACTAGTTTCTGCATACCATCGTGTAAGGAAATTACCCCTGGCATTTGATAGAACTAACTACCCCTCAAAACAAAGTGTATCTTAATGATCACTAAATTCTATGTTTTTATCTACTTCAAACACATGTATTGCCCACGTAAGCTTCTGCTTATGAGTTTACATGGTTTAACTTCTAGGAAAGTAGATCCCTGTCCATTACTGTGGAGGTTTTAGCTTTCTTTTACTACAACAGTATAACTTAGAAGACAGGAACACTGACTCTTTGTGTGTTTAGTCGTCATGTCCTCATTTTGTTTTAAGCTGTGAAAGATAGAACTGTGTTTCAGATGAAGTCCTGATATTGTATGATGAGAAACGTGTAGTGTGTGTGTGTTTAGTCGTCATGTCCTCATTTTGTTTTAAGCTGTGAAAGATAGAACTGTGTTTCAGATGAAGTCCTGATATTGTATGATGAGACACGTGTAGTGTGTGTGTGTGTGTGTGTTTTACATTGTCCTCATATTGTGGGTAGCAGATATTGTACAGTTTTAAACATTTCCATAGAGTCTTGGATGATAAGTCCAGGTCCTCACTTTAGCTATTTTTTACTGCAATTTGTGTTCCTTAAATGCAAAGTTGATGCAGCCCTTGACTTCAGCAATGAGTCTCAGCCCAAAGGTGATTATGATAGAATTGGGGGGCTGGGGGGTTCTTTTAACTGGATCATCAGTTTGTTCACTAGATAGGCTCCATATTATAATTCAGAATATTTCTGACAGATTATTGTTGTACTTCGTTGCAGACACCAATTGGCATGATCCCGACTCAGCCTTCAGGAGACCCAGAAGTGAGCGAGAGATGCAGTTCATCCTTCCAACAGGTTACTACACATTTACTGTCAATTTCTTCAATTTTAATACATGTCTCACTTAAGTCCTGTGCATAGATAAAATGCATTTTCACCGTCTTAAAACAAACGTGAAATGTTCAACAATCACTATTACCATTACTAGTTTCTGCATACCATCGTGTAAGGAAATTACCCCTGGCATTTGATAGAACTAACTACCCCTCAAAACAAAGTGTATCTTAATGATCACTAAATTCTATGTTTTTATCTACTTCAAACACATGTATTGCCCACGTAAGCTTCTGCTTATGAGTTTACATGGTTTAACTTCTAGGAAAGTAGATCCCTGTCCATTACTGTGGAGGTTTTAGCTTTCTTTTACTACAACAGTATAACTTAGAAGACAGGAACACTGACTCTTTGTGTGTTTAGTCGTCATGTCCTCATTTTGTTTTAAGCTGTGAAAGATAGAACTGTGTTTCAGATGAAGTCCTGATATTGTATGATGAGAAACGTGTAGTGTGTGTGTGTTTAGTCGTCATGTCCTCATTTTGTTTTAAGCTGTGAAAGATAGAACTGTGTTTCAGATGAAGTCCTGATATTGTATGATGAGACACGTGTAGTGTGTGTGTGTGTGTGTGTGTTTTACATTGTCCTCATATTGTGGGTAGCAGATATTGTACAGTTTTAAACATTTCCATAGAGTCTTGGATGATAAGTCCAGGTCCTCACTTTAGCTATTTTTTACTGCAATTTGTGTTCCTTAAATGCAAAGTTGATGCAGCCCTTGACTTCAGCAATGAGTCTCAGCCCAAAGGTGATTATGATAGAATTGGGGGGCTGGGGGGTTCTTTTAACTGGATCATCAGTTTGTTCACTAGATAGGCTCCATATTATAATTCAGAATATTTCTGACAGATTATTGTTGTACTTCGTTGCAGACACCAATTGGCATGATCCCGACTCAGCCTTCAGGAGACCCAGAAGTGAGCGAGAGATGCAGTTCATCCTTCCAACAGGTTACTACACATTTACTGTCAATTTCTTCAATTTTAATACATGTCTCACTTAAGTCCTGTGCATAGATAAAATGCATTTTCACCGTCTTAAAACAAACGTGAAATGTTCAACAATCACTATTACCATTACTAGTTTCTGCATACCATCGTGTAAGGAAATTACCCCTGGCATTTGATAGAACTAACTACCCCTCAAAACAAAGTGTATCTTAATGATCACTAAATTCTATGTTTTTATCTACTTCAAACACATGTATTGCCCACGTAAGCTTCTGCTTATGAGTTTACATGGTTTAGCTTCTAGGAAAGTAGATCCCTGTCCATTACTGTGGAGGTTTTAGCTTTCTTTTACTACAACAGTATAACTTAGAAGACAGGAACACTGACTCTTTGTGTGTTTAGTCGTCATGTCCTCATTTTGTTTTAAGCTGTGAAAGATTGAACTGTGTTTCAGATAAAGTCCTGATATTGTATGATGAGACACGTGTAGTGTGTGTGTTTAGTCGTCATGTCCTCATTTTGTTTTAGGCTGTGAAAGATTGAACTGTGTTTCAGATGAAGTCCTGATATTGTATGATGAGACACGTGTAGTATGTGTTTAATCGTCATGTCCTCATTTTGTTTTAAGCTGTGAAAGATTGAACTGTGTTTCAGTTGAAGTCCTGATATTGTATGATGAGACACGTGTAGTGTGTGTGTTTTACATTGTCCTCATATTGTGGGTAGCAGATATTGTACAGTTTTAAACATTTCCATAGAGTCTTGGATGATAAGTCCAGGTCCTCACTTTAGCTATTTTTTACTGCAATTTGTGTTCCTTAAATGCAAAGTTGATGCAGCCCTTGACTTCAGCAATGAGTCTCAGCCCAAAGGTGATTATGATAGAATTGGGGGGGTGGGGGGTTCTTTTAACTGGATCATCAGTTTGTTCACTAGATAGGCTCCATATTATAATTCAGAATATTTCTGACAGATTATTGTTGTTGTACTTCGTTGCAGACACCAAGTGGCATGATCCCGACTCAGCCTTCAGGAGACCCAGAAGTGAGCGAGAGATGCAGTTCATCCTTCCAACAGGTTACTACACATTTACTGTCAATTTCTTCAATTTTAATACATGTCTCACTTAAGTCCTGTGCATAGATAAAATGCATTTTCACCGTCTTAAAACAAACGTGAAATCTTCAACAATCACTATTACCATTACTAGTTTCTGCATACCATCGTGTAAGGAAATTACCCCTGGCATTTGATAGAATTAACTACCCCTCAAAACAAAGTGTATCTTAATGATCACTAAATTCTATGTTTTTATCTACTTCAAACACATGTATTGCCCATGTAAGCTTCTGCTTATGAGTTTACATGGTTTAACTTCTAGGAAAGTAGATCCCTGTCCATTACTGTGGAGGTTTTAGCTTTCTTTTACTACAACAGTATAACTTAGAAGACAGGAACACTGACTCTTTGTGTGTTTAGTCGTCATGTCCTCATTTTGTTTTAAGCTGTGAAAGATTGAACTGTGTTTCAGATGAAGTCCTGATATTGTATGATGAGACACGTGTAGTGTGTGTGTTTAGTCGTCATGTCCTCATTTTGTTTTAGGCTGTGAAAGATTGAACTGTGTTTCAGTTGAAGTCCTGATATTGTATGATGAGACACGTGTAGTGTGTGTGTGTGTGTGTGTGAGTGTGTGTTTTACATTGTCCTCATATTGTGGGTAGCAGATATTGTACAGTTTTAAACATTTCCATAGAGTCTTGGATGATAAGTCCAGGTCCTCACTTTAGCTATTTTTTACTGCAATTTGTGTTCCTTAAATGCAAAGTTGATGCAGCCCTTGACTTCAGCAATGAGTCTCAGCCCAAAGGTGATTATGATAGAATTGGTGGGGTGGGGGGTTCTTTTAACTGGATCATCAGTTTGTTCACTAGATAGGCTCCATATTATAATTCAGAATATTTCTGACAGATTATTGTTGTACTTCGTTGCAGACACCAAGTGGCATGATCCCGACTCAGCCTTCAGGAGACCCAGAAGTGAGCGAGAGATGCAGTTCATCCTTCCAACAGGTTACTACACATTTACTGTCAATTTCTTCAATTTTAATACATGTCTCACTTAAGTCCTGTGCATAGATAAAATGCATTTTCACCGTCTTAAAACAAACGTGAAATCTTCAACAATCACTATTACCATTACTAGTTTCTGCATACCATCGTGTAAGGAAATTACCCCTGGCATTTGATAGAACTAACTACCCCTCAAAACAAAGTGTATCTTAATGATCACTAAATTCTATGTTTTTATCTACTTCAAACACATGTATTGCCCACGTAAGCTTCTGCTTATGAGTTTACATGGTTTAATTTCTAGGAAAGTAGATCCCTGTCCATTACTGTGGAGGTTTTAGCTTTCTTTTACTACAACAGTATAACTTAGAAGACAGGAACACTGACTCTTTGTGTGTTTAGTCGTCATGTCCTCATTTTGTTTTAAGCTGTGAAAGATTGAACTGTGTTTCAGATGAAGTCCTGATATTGTATGATGAGACACGTGTAGTGTGTGTGTTTAGTCGTCATGTCCTCATTTTGTTTTAAGCTGTGAAAGATTGAACTGTTTCAGATGAAGTCCTGATATTGTATGATGAGACACGTGTAGTGTGTGTTTAGTCGTCATGTCCTCATTTTGTTTTAAGCTGTGAAAGATAGAACTGTGTTTCAGATGAAGTCCTGATATTGTATGATGAGACACGTGTAGTGTGTGTGTGTGTGTGTTTTACATTGTCCTCATATTGTGGGTAGCCGATATTGTACAGTTTTAAACATTTCCATAGAGTCTTGGATGATAAGTCCAGGTCCTCACTTTAGCTATTTTTTACTGCAATTTGTGTTCCTTAAATGCAAAGTTGATGCAGCCCTTGACTTCAGCAATGAGTCTCAGCCCAAAGGTGATTATGATATAATTGGGGGGGTTCTTTTAACTGAAATAGTTAGGATCATCAGTTTGTTCATTAGATAGGATCCATATTATAATTCAGAATATTTCTGACAGATTATTATTGTACTTCGTTGCAGACACCAAGTGGCATGATCCCGACTCAGCCTTCAGGAGACCCAGAAGTGAGCGAGAGATGCAGTTCATCCTTCCAACAGGTTACTACACATTTACTGTCAATTTCTTCAATTTTAATACATGTCTCACTTAAGTCCTGTGCATAGATAAAATGCATTTTCACCGTCTTAAAACAAACGTGAAATCTTCAACAATCACTATTACCATTACTAGTTTCTGCATACCATCGTGTAAGGAAATTACCCCTGGCATTTGATAGAACTAACTACCCCTCAAAACAAAGTGTATCTTAATGATCACTAAATTCTATGTTTTTATCTACTTCAAACACATGTATTGCCCACGTAAGCTTCTGCTTATGAGTTTACATGGTTTAACTTCTAGGAAAGTAGATCCCTGTCCATTACTGTGGAGGTTTTAGCTTTCTTTTACTACAACAGTATAACTTAGAAGACAGGAACACTGACTCTTTGTGTGTTTAGTCGTCATGTCCTCATTTTGTTTTAGGCTGTGAAAGATAGAACTGTGTTTCAGATGAAGTCCTGATATTGTATGATGAGACACGTGTAGTGTGTGTTTAGTCGTCATGTCCTCATTTTGTTTTAGGCTGTGAAAGATAGAACTGTGTTTCAGATGAAGTCCTGATATTGTATGATGAGACACGTGTAGTGTGTGTGTGTGTTTTACATTGTCCTCATATTGTGGGTAGCAGATATTGTACAGTTTTAAACATTTCCATAGAGTCTTGGATGATAAGTCCAGGTCCTCACTTTAGCTATTTTTTACTGCAATTTGTGTTCCTTAAATGCAAAGTTGATGCAGCCCTTGACTTCAGCAATGAGTCTCAGCCCAAAGGTGATTATGATAGAATTGGGGGGGTGGGGGGTTCTTTTAACTGGATCATCAGTTTGTTCACTAGATAGGCTCCATATTATAATTCAGAATATTTCTGACAGATTATTGTTGTTGTACTTCGTTGCAGACACCAAGTGGCATGATCCCGACTCAGCCTTCAGGAGACCCAGAAGTGAGCGAGAGATGCAGTTCATCCTTCCAACAGGTTACTACACATTTACTGTCAATTTCTTCAATTTTAATACATGTCTCACTTAAGTCCTGTGCATAGATAAAATGCATTTTCACTGTCTTAAAACAAACGTGAAATCTTCAACAATCACTATTACCATTACTAGTTTCTGCATACCATCGTGTAAGGAAATTACCCCTGGCATTTGATAGAACTAACTACCCCTCAAAACAAAGTGTATCTTAATGATCACTAAATTCTATGTTTTTATCTACTTCAAACACATGTATTGCCCACGTAAGCTTCTGCTTATGAGTTTACATGGTTTAACTTCTAGGAAAGTAGATCCCTGTCCATTACTGTGGAGGTTTTAGCTTTCTTTTACTACAACAGTATAACTTAGAAGACAGGAACACTGACTCTTTGTGTGTTTAGTCGTCATGTCCTCATTTTGTTTTAAGCTGTGAAAGATTGAACTGTGTTTCAGATGAAGTCCTGATATTGTATGATGAGACACGTGTAGTGTGTGTTTAGTCGTCATGTCCTCATTTTGTTTTAAGCTGTGAAAGATAGAACTGTGTTTCAGATGAAGTCCTGATATTGTATGATGACACATGTAGTGTGTGTGTGTGTTTTACATTGTCCACAGTATAACTTAGAAGACAGGAACACTGACTCTTTGTGTGTTTAGTTGTCATGTCCTCATTTTGTTTTAGGCTGTTAAAAATGTAACTGTTTCAGATGAACACTATCTCGGCTGCAGTCTGAATGGAAGCGGTGTGATGTGAATTCGTGACAATCAGCATTAAGGGGATGTAACTTGGGGTGAAACTTTCTAATTGATGAAAATTATTCATCATTTCAAAGGTTGGACCTCCCTCAGTCGATGATGGTGGATTTCATGATGGAAACTCAACAAGCTCAAATGACCAGGTAATAAATACCAATAGACAACAATAATTAAATAGTAAAACAGAAATCATATTAAGGAGCTCAAATGTTACTTTTAATATTATGTTTTTATTATTACCTTTAAATGTTGTGTTATGCACAATGTGATGATACTTGGAGAATAATATTCTAGCTAATATAAAAAATTTAACTTATTGATAGAATGAGATGCTCTCCATTGTCCTGTAGATATCTAATGACATGACGGATGAATCTTCGGATGCTACGGACTATGATGATGCCAACTATGTTCCAGATTCAAGTGGCAACTCCTCTGATGCAAGTTCTCATAGTAGAGATCTAAAAATCATAGAAAATCATCTTCCCCAGAAAGTGTTAAAGGACATATCATTGGGGATTGCTACAGCCCACAGTTCGGATAGTACCACCAGTTCCAAGGAGCAGATGAGTTTAATTTCCTCAAAGATGAGCAGCAGCCATTGTAGTTCAGTGCTAAGTTGCAGTGACAGTTCATCAGAGAAGACATCGCACAGCTCCATAAATGTCACTTCGTTGCCAAACACAACAAAAAGAAGCAAGTACAACAAGAAACAATATTGTCTATATTGTAATAAGGCCATTTCTAAATTGGCAAGACACCTCGAGTCCGCTCACAGTACACAGCCTGATGTTGCAATGGCTTTCAGTTTTAAGAAAAGATCTCGCGAAAGAAAAGATTTGTTACGCTGTCTTAAGAAGAGGGGGAACTTTAACCATAATGCCACTGTTGCAAGCAGTGGTGATGGAGAAATGGTTGCTTGTCGAAGACCCACTACAGTCAGACAATCTAATGACTTCCGTCACTGCAAGTTTTGTCAAGGACTCTATGCAAGAGAGAGTCTATGGAGACATGTCAGAAACTGCCCTCAGAAGTCTGTTGAGGGGGAGACTCAAGTTGGGCGAAAACGGATCCACATTGACCTACCAAAACCTGATACAGTTCATGAAGCTGTTTGGAAGATTGCTTGTGAAATGAACCAGGATGACATTTGTTTGGTTGTAAGGAGTGAAAGAGACATCCTTAGTCTTGGCGAGTCAATATTCAACGCCAGGAAACCAAATGAGAAAAGAAATGATTACATACGTCAAAAAATGAGGGAGATGGCAAGACTCTTGATAACTGCAAGAGCTACAACACATTTGAAGAGCACTGAAGACCTTGTTATGCCCAGTAACTTCCCCCACGTTATACAAGCAGTTAGATCTGTTGCTGGTTATGACTTGGATAGCAACTCATATAAAATCCCATCATTGGCTTTAAAATTGGGTCACAGTTTGGCTAAGGTTGCAGGCATTGTGCAATGCAATGCCATCATTGCAAATCGCAATGCCGTCGCAGAGTCTGCCAAGCAATTCGCCACTCTGTATGAGAAAAGATGGGTGGAATCCATTTCAGGTGCTGCACTGGGTACACTTCAACAAGCCAAATGGAATAAACCACATGTTTTACCCTTCACACAGGATGTGTACCTGCTGCACAAGTTTCTTGCTACTGAGCGTGCTAAGTGCATGAAGGACCTTGAGGAAACACCCAATATCAGAAGCTTTGGGAATCTTGCTCAAGTGACTTTGACGCAGGTGGTACTGTTTAACAGAAGAAGGCAAGGGGAAGTTTCAAAAATGGAGCTCCAGGCTTTCACATCCAGAAATCGTACAGAGTTGAATCCTGACATTATAATGGGCCTTACTGAGTTTGAGAGGAAGGTTGCAAAGTACTTTGACAGAGTTGAGATTCGAGGTAAAAGGTCACGAATGGTGCCCGTGCTTCTCACACCTGACATGATCACTGCAATGGACCTCCTCATTAAAAACCGGATTGAGTGTCAAGTCCACGCAGAGAATGTGTACTTGTTTGCACGCCCATGTGTGCTTTCACATTACAGAGGCTCTGACTGCTTTCGCAAGTATTCAAAACAATGTGGTGCAAGCAACCCAGAGTCACTCACCTCAACAAGATTGAGGAAACAAGTTGCCACATTGTCCACAGTACTAAACCTGAAAGAAAATGAAATGGATCAACTTGCTACCTTTCTAGGACATGATATACGTGTCCACAGGGAATTCTATCGGCTTCCAGAGAGTACCCTGCAGCTTGCAAAAGTCAGCAAACTGTTGATAGCAATGGAAAAAGGAAGACTGTCTGACCTGCAGGGGAAAGGGCTGGATGACATTGAGATCAATCCTGAAGGTGAAATTCAGTTTTAAATGTAGTTTATAAGTACTTCATATATCAGATTTATAATTGTATTGTCTTTGTCTTTGATTTAAATAATTGGTCCAAACAGTTTTTTTTTACCCAACCAGATGAAGTAGGCATGAGTGATGATGATTCCAGTGAGGAAAGCATTGCTGACCTACATCAACATAAAGGTATACTGACTTGTACAGAATGTGATAATATCTTTAGGTTATGACCAGGGAGACAGACAGTAGAGACCTGATGATAATGTTAGATGGGCTTAAAGGAACAGTGGTAAATAAACTGCAGAAGATAGGAGAGATTATGTATAAATATGTTGCTGAATTATTTAGAATCATTGATCGAAAGAAGGTGGACAGGTTTTAATCAATTAAGTCTAAACAGCAACAAGAAACTACAAAATGCATTTCCTGCAGAAAATGCATGGGAATGCTGAATAGCTGAATTGCTAAAGCTAAACTGGATGAATAGCTTAAATCCGTAAGAAGTTGAAGTAGTGAGAGTAGTTGAAAAAGTATGAATGGTTTCAATTAACATGAATTTCATTAAAAAGTTGAATAACACCACTAATATATGAAATAATTTATTTTGTCACTGAAATTATGATTAAGTCCGGAAGACTTACAAATGCTAGGAGAAACAGATGAAAATGCGGAAATATGAAATAAACTGTTTGAAAAATCTCAAATGGATTGCACTGCACTGCTGAAAATCTTGGACGTTGAAATGTAAAATTGTCAGTTGGAAGATTAACTGCATTACCTTATTGAGAGAGAGACAGAGAGAAAGAGAGAGGAAGGAATAGACGGAGAGAGAGGAAGGAATAGACAGAGAGAAAGGAATAGAGAGAGAGTGAGAGGAAGGAATAGAGAGAGAAAGGAATAGACAGAGAGAGATGAAGGAATAGACAGAGAGAGAGGAAGGAATAGACAGAGAGAGAGGAAGGAATAGACAGAGAGAGAGGAAGGAATAGACAGAGAGAGAGGATGGAATAGACAGAGAGCGAGAGAGGAAGAGAGAGAGAGGAAGGAATAGACAGAGGAAGGAATAGACAGAGCGAGAGAGAGGAAGGAAGAGAGAGGAAAGAAGGAATAGACAGAGAGGAAGGAATAGACAGAGCGAGAGAGAGAGGAAGGAAGAGAGAGGAAGGAAGGAAGGAATAGACAGAGAGAGAGAGGAAGGAATAGACAGAGAGAGCGAGAGAGAGGAAGGAAGAGAGAGAGGAGAAGGAATAGACAGGGGAAGGAATACAGAGAGAGAGAGGGGAAGGAATGGAGAGAGGAAGGAATAGAGAGCGAGAGAGAGGAAGGTAGAGAGAGGAAGGAAGGAATAGACAGAGAGAGAGGAAGGAAGGAATAGACAGCGAGCAAGAGAGGAAGGAAGAAATAGAGAGAGCGAGAGAGAGAGGAAGGAATAGAGAGAGAGAGAGAGGGGAAGGAATACAGATAGAGGAAGGAATAGACAGAGAGAGAGGAAGGAAGAGAGAGAGGAAGGAATGAATAGACAGAGAGAGAGGAAGGAAGGAATACACAGAGAGAGAGGAAGGAAGGAATAGACAGAGAGCGAGAGAGAGAGGAAGGAATACAGAGAGAGAGGGGGAGGAATAGACAGAGAGGGGGAGGAATAGACAGAGAGAGGGGGAGGAATAGACAGAGACAAGGCATATCACATAACTGAGCACATTTGGCTGAAACGAGACAAAAATACCAAAGTTTTGATGTATAAATTGTGTATGACAAGTAAATATTATGGGCGTGAGAGCAATTTATAGAGAGGTAACTTTTAAAGTAAGAGGTAGAGGAATAGTTAGCTTAAAAGATTACTCAGATAAAGGAAACAGAGAGGTGGGCCTTCCTCTTGATATCCTACCATGAGGAGAGATACAGTATACTTTTGGATATGAGTGGGCCTTTTCAAGCTAGCAGGTTCAGCCTTCCACTTAGCTCTTTTGTTGTCTCACATTGAGGTTGATTTCATAGAATAATACAATTAAACAAACTTATTGTCATTAATACTCCTATTTTATTTTTACTTTTCAAAGGCTCAAGAACTGAGACTTCTGGGGATCAGACACTTCTGAGGCACTCACATGCCTCAACCACCCTGGACAATATAGAGGGCACTTCTGCCTCAACCGTCTTGGACAACGTAAACAACACTCAACCAAGACATGGTAAAATATAAAAGGCGCAGAAATGCAACATTTGCACACAAAAAAGTGAATGCATTCATGATGAAAACAATTATTTATTCTTGCCTTCACAGAGACGGCAGTATGTGAAGTTGTGCTTTTGTCTGAACTATATTTAAATTCATCGTTTTCAGATTCCCAGCAGAACACAGCCCTTCAAGTGGTTACATCCCAAACTTCTTCAAAGTGCTTCACTACAAAGCAAGGTAAATACTGTAAGCATTTTGTATCCACATTACTCTTAGAAAGATTTATTAAATTGAATGAATGTCATATACTATCATAACTACTAAATTATCACGACTGGAAATGGAAATCAGGTATCCAAATCACAAGGCTAAGGCTGAGTCAAGGTACACAGAATAAAGGTCAATATAACACTAGGGGACTAACACTGGGAAACAAACTATGCTCGAACACTTACTGAAACAGAGGAGACGAACTAGCATCCACAAGGAGGGACAGACAGGTGAAATATGCTAGAGAAGAAGGAATAACTAAACACAGGTGAGACCAATCAGGGCGGGGTAGGTCATCACACATGCAGGGAACACAGAGACAGGACACATGGATGCTGATATAAAACAAAGAGGAGAGACTCAATAAGACAGGAAATACTAAACTGAGAAAAAAAACAAAAACAGAACGGATGTAACAAAATATAATCTTTTTTTATCAAATCCTCAATTTTTCACTTTAGCAGAGCCATTGTTTCATCTTTAATACATTTCTTTTGTTTACATTTACGACAGCTGGGAAGGTGAGAAGCAAGTGGACAGGTAATGAAGTGAAGGCTGTCGAGCGGCACATGCTTCATTTCATAACAAGCTGCAAAGTGCCAGGTAAAAAGGACTGTGACTCCTGCCTCCAGGCAGAACCAGTGGCTCTGAAAGACAGAGACTGGGCTGCAATCAAATACTACATTCACAACAGAATCATATCAATGAAAAGGAAGATGGATAGATAGAACTAGAACATGCCAAATGTGGATCAGGTGCAATGTAATTAGTGTCACCTTAGATATAAAGTGAAAATGTTTATAATGGGTTTCGTTTTGATATTCTGTTATTTTCATTGAAGGATTGTTATTGATGTTTTCTTTTACAAGAATGCCACATAATTTTGACTGAAGCTGCCATGTTGACATGTATTCATGAGGGCTATTATTTTTATCCCCACCCTTCAGACATAATTTTTGTTTCTTACTACTTCAGGATCATATCAAAGCATTATTTCAAGTAACTGACATAATTTCTTTCAGAGAATAGGGTTTAAAATTATACGTAATCTATCTACCCTCAGTGTCAACAAGCAAGTACGTTTAGAGATTACTTTCACACTTATTTCCCAGGTTTTCAGTATTGCTTTATTTTTCCACAAGTTGTTATGTGCTCTTTCAGCTATTGAAAAATCCTTATGAGTGGGTGCTACTTTTAACAGGCCTCATGTGTGTTAACTTCCATTAACGTAACTGGAATTCTGACATTATTTAGACTGGTTAGCTGAACACACTGTACACTAATGTTTCAGGCTGAAAGCTTTTAATATTGGATTCATAATATTTTTTTTACTTTTTTTATACATAAAGAGAGTAGTTCGTTCATTTCAAATAAGCCATGTCTATTGCACTGCCTTAGGCCGGTTACACACTGCCTGTGTGGCGTGAGCGTAGCGTTTCTGTTGCGTGGATTTTTCTGTCTTTACACACCAGAAAGGTGTCTGACGCGGCGCTGCTGCTGCTAGTCTTTTCTGGACACATGTATGTTTCCCATTGAAAAAATGAAATACCATGTTAAACATAAATATAGACTGATTTGATTACAGCAAAGACAACGTCGGCAGTATTGACGGCAAAACAGGCTACAGAATATTTCGTTCTGTATTGACAGATGCAATATTAGAAAATTGATTTTCTTTTTTAAATTACATTTATATCTGCATTTATATCAAAACCTAGAGACTTTCAAACATCTACATGTCATTTATTAATATGAATTTGTGTCTAAATGACATATAAACATCTTTTCCTATTCTATTTTGCCTGGAAACGCTTCCAACACACTTGCGTGTCGCATGAAAAATAGGCGTCAGTTCTATTTCTAGCAGGCATGCGTTTTCGGCACGCCTGAGACGTGCGTGTCATCCAGTGTGTAACCGGCCTTATCCTGTTTTGTGGTTGGTTGTTCAATGCTGTAAAAACATTTGATGAGGGCTGCCATTTCTTTATTTAGTCAAGCCCTAGTTATAATAAGTCCATCCATATGCAGCATTAGTTAATTATTATGTCCTTATGGACAAGGATGGGAATTTTCATGAGGCCAGCCAATGAAGGCCAATAATTTTCATACTTGTACCTTTTTTGGTTAAGCTATTAATACAAGTAAGAAATACATGTAAGTGTTACCTCTTTCTTTCACATAACATCTACTACAAAATTCGTAAATAGACAATGAGACAACTGATGACATTAATGAGCTACGACCCCTTTTGAGTTAGCTTTTATATATCTCTGAACCATTCAGTTTTACTAGATTTTATCAACCTGTAAATATGAAAAAGGTTTCCTGAACAGTGAGCATGACTATCAATTTTTTTTTTTATTTTAGTTTTATTGTACACCAATGCTTCTAATGCAGACATTTCAAACATATTTAACAGCAGCCAAGTTGCAAATACACACCCTATTTTATTCATTACTGAGTCTTTATAAGTCATATAAACCTGAAAATTGAATGTGTCTATGGGCTTCACAAATCACTTAAACATGAAATATCAGTGTTTGTTGCTATGACCTCATAAGTCACAAAAACCCAAACATGTCCTCACAAGTAGCATAAAAATCAGGTCTGCCCAAAATATAGCCTTAGACAAAATCTCAACAGATGGCTCTATTCCTTGGAGCATTGGTAGGAAATCATTTGAAAACCAGGTCTGTTGGACCTTGGGAAAGGCATGTCCTAATATTTCACGTTTTTTTCATAAGTCCCCATATATCATGAAAACACGTATGTGTGTGTGTGTGTGTGTGAGTGTGTGTGTGTGTGTGTGTGTGTGTGTGTGTGTGTGTGTGTGTGTGTGTTCTTGTTTAACTATATTCATGGGGTCCAAAAACCGGTAATACAGTAAATTTGTGGGGTCCGGACAGCTTTGTGGGGCCAAAATGCTGAACCCGACAAGGTTAAAGGGCTATTTGAGGGTTAAGACTTGGTTTTAGGATTAGGGTAAGAATTAGGTTATGGTGAGGGTGAGGGTAAGGGTTAAGGTTAGGCATTTAGTTGTGATGGTTAAGGTTAGGGTAAGGGGCTAAGGAATGCATTATGTCAATGACGGGTCCCCACAAAGATAGTGAGACGCACTATGCGTGTGTGTGTGTGTGTGTGTGTGTGTGTGTGTTCTTGTGTATCTTTGTGTATCTTTGTGTCGATGTTTTAGGCTGGGTGTTGGTCCACTCTTGTTAGGCCACTCATCCTCTGCTCATCAGCTGCCCTCATACTCCTCTGGTTTTCCACTGAAAGTCGTAACAGTATTATATACTAGGCCATGACACACACTTACAGAAAAATCAATCAACGCTTATTCTATCTACTGATGTGGCTTAAAACTGGGCAACGATGGTCCCTGTGCACACACTGCTCTCATTTTGTTGTCTCATTTGCTTGAATCTCTAACTTCTGAATTAACAGGATGACAGATATGTGACAGATATGTATATGATATACAGAACATGTAAAGATGTGCATATATAGGCTACAGTATTTATTTTAAGATTATTTTTTGGGCTTTTTATTTTATTAGATAGTGATAGACAGGAAATAAGGGCGAGGTGGGGGGGGGGGGGGGGGGGGGGGGGGGGGATGACACGCAGCAAAAGGCAGCAGGTCAGATTCAAACTCTGGCTACTGCCAAGGACTCACACACACTCTTACCAGGTGAGCTAGAGCTCACCCCACAGTATGTTATTCTTAATGTGAATTTGCAATATGCAGATATTGAGCTAATAAAATATGCCATTTCGAAAACATGCTAATTGAAATGTTTATAAACGTTTTCACAGAAAATGGTTCAATGTACTTTCACAAGGATGAACTAGGCAGAAATAGTTGCCTTTATCTATTGACCAATTCTTTGTTCAATATTTCGGAACCCCTTAACATCCAGTTAAATTTCTGCTTTAAGTATCTTTAAGGTTGGGAAAGTAATTGTTTTCCACGTGTCTGATGTGAAGCTATATGATGTTTCCAGAGTGAAAAATTCAAATCCTAGTCTCCAAGTTTTTAGGGCTGCACCTTACTATCAAATTCCATACCAAAACTCAGCTTGACACATGATATTTGGTATATTTGGAAACTGGGATATCCGCTACAATTTTAAATAGAATTCTGTGGGTTTGCATAGTGTGTGGCTGCACAGCATGCATTTGAGGGGTTAAAGAGGTTAAAACAGGTCAATGCAGAAGTATGAGGTTCTGCTCGAACAGCAGGTAATATACTGTAGGTGTAAAATCAAAAACATGAAACCACAAACGTGTTCTTTTTCCAAGCCTAATTCTACCTACAGTATATCACAGTGACAGAGACCGTGTAAATATTCCACTGAATATATGTCTACAGGAGAAGAGTTGTGAATCTATCATGACACTGTAAGTCCCCTCAGTTACTCCTCAGCCCCTCATGGGTCTTGTCACACTTTGAAAGGCCAGTAGAACAGACTAAACATGGTGAGACTGTCCTTTCTCCCCACTAAGCTCAGAGGTGTCTGGGCCAGGTGCAGATGGACTCCCTTGAACGGTGCGGCGCGTGACTGTGTGTGCCTGCTCTCCTGCAGGTGACGTGGAGGGGAACATGATACCTAACAGGACATGATGTCAATTGGAAGTCAGAGCGTCCAATGTGATGGAGGGGTTTGCCGATGTGTTCTCTTGGAATGTTGAATGTTTCTCTTCACTTATTTTCACTGGGTTTCATGTTCAAAGGAATTTCCCCTGAAAAGCCCTCTGAGTAGCACACAACCCACAAGAGTTGTGTGTGTGTGTGTGTGTGTGTGTGTGTGTGTGTGTGTGTGTGTGTGTGTGTGTGTGTGTGTGTGTGTGTGTGTGTGTGTGTGTGTGTGTGTGTGTGTCAGACTGATGGTGTGTTTTAATGGATTAAGGTCATTCATTATTGTGTATGTGGATGTGTTTCTGTAGTTCTATTCTTTGGAGGACCGAATGTCCTTATCAAGATAGAAAAAATTGAGGAAAACCTTTTCACAGTAAGGACATTCTTTCTTCTTCTGTTAGTTTATGTATTAAGTATGAAGTTTTTGCAACTATTGCTATCGGTTATAATAACAACATTCTCACGAATGTAATTGCTGAGATCCGAGCAACATCACTAAAGACTAAGAAGCGAAAAGGGGAAAAATACACAATTATACAGATTTTAAACAAACCACAAACGTTATAAGGAACAATCGGCAAAACTATGACAGTATGACCTTTAAAGCTACATCATTTGAGGTTTTTGGCCAACACCAACATAACTATCTTATAAAGTTGTTATGTAAAATATGTAAGCATAGTACACGTCAAGCAGATACGGAGCAACATCCGCGTTCATTCAGTTCCTGGCCACCTGATGAAGTCCAGTTTTCGCTCTTCTTTTGGGCCCCTACCAACTCCGGATGAAAATATCTGGTTCTTTAGATGCCAAGTCCTCCTACTTGCCAAGTACTCTCTGTCAAAGCAGCAGGAAACAGCATAGATGAGAGCCGTTGGAGTGAACCAAAACAATTAAGTTGTGGAAAAGCTAACACTGATCTGAAAGATGCCAAAAAGCTCCTCAGAATTGAGGGGAAGTGCACAGACAGGTGATAATTGTCTGTAGATTTGTCACTACGAGCGATCCCCTTTCACGTTAAATATAGCAATTAGCTATATTGTTAGCATACAAGTATTGATTATAAGTGCAGCTTTAAAGATTCACTTTAGGTAGTAATGGTAAATGTTTGGCATACAGAGAAGGTTAGCGGTTTGAATTTAGTGTAATGAAGGACCTCAAGTATAGTAATATGAACATATCTGTCTATGTGTGTGCTCTTCTGAATGTGTGCTTTTATGTTAGTTAATTTGTGTGTGTGTGTGTGTGTGTGTGTGTGTGTGTGTGTGTGTGTGTGTGTGTGTGTGTGTGTGTGTGTGTGTGTGGAGATTACATAGAGATAAGAGAGCAGCTAAAATGGCCTCAGTAGTCTAGTGTGGACCTCGGCGAGGAAAGCGGGAGGAAATGGGTCCAGAGGCCAGACTCAGCTGTGTATATATTCTGCGGGGATCTGAAAGTGGCCGTGTACCCATCCTCCCCTGCCTCCCACCACCCACTCCCTCATTCCCTCCTTCGCTCTGTTGGCCAGCGCCACTCTGTGCGTCTCAGAGCAGATTTCTCCCACAGTTGGGAGTGCTGGGTTGTGTGGCGGCCTGTTTATACTGGAGCGTGGACTTCCTAGTGGCAGCCTGCACCTATCTAAACATCCCCCCGGCCGCTGATCTGTGTTCCCGGCCTCGCACAGCCTTCCCCCTCCTCCTCTTCGTCCACCCGCCTCATCCCCACCCGGCTCATTCTGCTCTCTCTCACACCCTCTTTCTGCTTTATCACTCCTTCACTGTGGTTCCTCTTGTCATTGCTACGCGCTCTCCATTTATTCCTTTTTCTCTCTGACCCATTCTTTCTCTTCCATTCCTTCTTTTCCCCGCTTACATTTTTCTTGTCATGCTTCTTCTTCTATTGCTGTTTTTTTAATGATTCAGTTTCACTTGCACTTTCACCCTTGATTTTTTCTTGCTGTAGAAGAGAAAAAAAGCAGGATACAGTGGTTAAGTAGGGATTCTTCAAAACACAATTTCTGTATTGTTAGACCTTTTATCATTTGTTTTAATTCTTACATAAATTCAGTTTTGATGTGACTGATTTTGCTATGCTACAAGCAGTACAATAAAACATGAATGGATTGAACTAAACAAACGTCAGCAGAGAGTTGTACAAGTACAGTTAACATATGGTGCATCCTAATACAGGTGCACAATACAGATACTAAAGTTTAGCAGGTACAATGTTTACCGTGTTTGCCATTTTAGTAATGGACTCAGGCTGAAAGTCATCAATTTTGCAGATATTTCTTCATTACAAAATATTGGACAAACCTAAATTTTGATAATTGCGCTATATGGAAAAGTTCACCAAAGTTATTATGATCATCCCAAGAGGGACATGAATGTCAGTTCTAAATGTGAGGGCAATACATCCAATATTTGTGAAGATGTTTCCCATATTTCCAAAAAAACTCAAATTGCTGGTGGCACTGAAGGAAAAGTCATTAGCACACAATTGTGTACACAATTGTGTGCTAATCCATTGAGCAGATGTAGATATATTTCATTGAATTAGGTCATAACTTTGACCAGCTGGTGCAGCTAGATGAAAAGTCAGGGGATCACCAACGTCATACAGATGGCATCCTCTGTGGACCATAAATGTCTACAAAATGTCATAGCAATCCCTCCAATAGCTGTTGAGATATTTCAGTCTGGACCTTGGACCAACCGGCCAACAGAGAACTGGCATTGCCATCCCTAGAGCCTCTCCGCTAGTGTGGGTAAAAATACTGCTTTTATTTCCTCAAAATCTATATGTTTCAGTTTGAAAGATCATTTTGTTTCAGTTTGAAAGATCATGTGACCACACACAATCTGAGATGTGGAGATACACTGCTAGCTTAGCTACGCTAAATCCATGTTATCCAAGAAAACCACAGCTCTGTAGAAAAAAGGTTTTCTCTTGTACTGTGCCATTTTCATCCAATAATCAAGCCATTATCAGTTGATTACAATATCACTCACACGCACACACACACACACACACACACACACACACACACACACACACACACATACACAATAGACACAAACACACATGTCAGACATATAGCACACCTCCTTGTTTGTTTATTTGTATGATTACCAGCTTCTGTCCAAAAGAGCAGCAGCAGGATATCTGGTGTAACACAATAGCAGGGTCTGTTCCCCGGGGAGCTCTCTGCTCTGTACTGTGCAGTAAGACCACTGGAGCATCCAACTTAGCATTATCGCTTTTGTTCAAGGAGCAGCTTCTGCAACACTTGCCTTCAGGCAAGTTAATACTGCATCATGGGGTGTTTATGTGTTCAGACAACTGGTTTCATTCCCACCCTCTCCACCTCCTGTACTGGCGAGTCCTTATCTTAGTCATGGTTTTACACTGTTGAAGAATGAGCTCTCTCAGGGGGATCCCCTCAGCCTGTTTTGGGCTGTTTGGTTGATGTGCGCAGTGGTGATAGAAATATTTGTTCTGGTGTAGTCAGTCCGAGGTGAAGTATGTTGGATAAGCAATGACTGTGAAGTCTCAGGGGACACGTGCATGTTCATGTTCGCCCTGGGTGAAGAATGTGTGTGTTAAGTGTGGGTGAAGTTTGGAGTGTGAAGTATGGAGGTCCGGCGAGAGCAGGGCCAGAGAAAGCTCCAGTGAAAGCGCACCCTTGCTGACAGATGAATTGCTCTAATTAGAAATCCATAACATCCTGCCACATGGCCGCCTTATCCCCAGCACACTTCCTGCTCTGGGCCAGGCTGACGACAGCCAGCCCTTCTCCTTCCGTCACTCCGAGCGAGGAAACCAATCGACGAACGAGTGTGGGTGTCTCCTCCAGCACATGCCCCAGGCAAGTCTTATATGTTAGTCCCCCCTTTTTTCGACCACAAGTGTGTGTGTGTGTGTGTGTGTGTGTGTGTGTGTGTGTGTGTGTGTGTCATCCCAGCCCTTTGTGTCTGGAGTCTTGTTCAGCTGGCTGGCTTACTGTCTCTATCACTTCCTCTGTTTTTGCCAGTCTCTATCACACTGCTGCTCTATCCGTCTGCCTCCTCTGTCACCCCCTTCCAGTCCTCACTCCCACCTTCTCCTCCCAGGTGTCTGGATGGGGGGCATGAGTTGAGGGAGTCCAGAGACCAGCACGGGGAATACAGATGATAACAGACGTTGCAGGCCTGGCTCATGTGCGAGGCGGGTTCTTGCTCTGGCAGGAGCAGCGGTGCCAGCTCGTTGGATACACAGCAGGCCAGCAGACAATCTGCTCTGCACATTAGGCAAGCCATAACTGAGATCCGTGGCCCATCATAAACATTATGCAAAGCTTAATGGCCCCTGCTTAATGCTCTGCACTATCTCTGGCTCATTATGAGATGAATGGCTCTGGAGTAGGTTTAATGGTCCTGTAGCTGCTAATCTCTCAGCTGATGAGAGGTTTCACAGCAAGTTTCTCATAAGACAGTGTTAATAAGTAAGCTCTTACAACATAAGGTGTTTTAATGAAGTGTCTAGCTCCTGCAATCTGCCAAAACAGCTTCATTGCACATTTGGGGGAAATTTGCACGTGTCTGTAACACTTTAAGAGGCATGCAACATTGCTATTCTGCTAGAAATATCTCTCTCTCTCTCTCTCTCTCTCTCTCTCTCTCTCTCTCTCTCTCTCTCTCTCTCTCTGTTTTATTGATGGTGTTGGAAAATGTTGTCTCAGGTGCAGGTCCTGAACATGATCAACATTGCTGGTGTCACCATTGACACTTGAGCTGGGCTGCTTTCTCCTTTTGCTGTAGATATTGCAACTACCAGCGCCTTACTAGCAGCAGTGTTTAATTATGGCTCCAGCTTAAGCAAATCTCTTAAACCACGGCAGAATAAAATATAAATCGGAGTGTGTTTTCATTATCTACCTTCAGGCAAATATATTTAAGAGGAGACTTTGCTGATCTAGAGTATTACAGGTAACTATGGGTCGCAGATTACCACCGAGGAGCCAATGCACCCACCTCCCAAATATTAGCAATGCGTTCTGTAGCCCTGCACATACAAATTGATTGCTTGATCCATCTTCCTGTTGGGAGGTGTGTTGGAAACCTGGATCACTAGAACTGAATTGGTAATATTAACATTGTACCCCAGATCTGTAAAAGTATTAAACAGCCATGCAAATGTCTCAGAACGACACCTGTGTCCATTTACTTAAAGGTGCTCTAAGCGATGTTGAGTGACGTTAATTCTTGTTGAGGTTCGAAGTATTGTCAAAACGAGGCTAGCTCGCCCCTACCTCCTACCCCCCACCCCCCCCCCCCCCCCCCCCGCTTCCGCGCATTAACCCCCCACCCCCAAATCCTTCTTGTCCGTTATTGGCTGGAAGACTTTGTTTGTTATGTTGCCGTTTGTGGAGCCTGGGCTGTCTACAGAGACCGCGTTTTTTTACAGTGTGTTCAGGGGACAGGCAGCTAGCAGATGGTGAGGAGATTTTTGCTGTATGTGACAAAAAAATTTGTAGCCTAAAAAACACGTGACATCGCTTAGAGCACCTTTAAAATGCAGATCATTTTTATTCATTTTTAGGGGGAAGTGCTTGCTGGTAGAATGGAGTGATGTAACGGAGAGAGGCAGGTTAACATTAATCCTTTGCCAACAGTAGAAGAAGCAGAATCAGGTACAGTACCACAATGTCAAGGTATATTTAAATCTGTTTTCATCAGCCTTTATCGCATCTTCTTTTCACTCTGCCATTTTTTCACCTCGGCCAATTATGAAAACTTTGTTAATTAAGTTGTCTTCACAAATTGAACTTGTGTGTGTAACAACAGGTTTCTGGAAAAGTAACTAAATGCACCTTTCAAGTCAGTCATGCATGTTCAGCGGGGTTAAGAACTTGCTGAGTTAGCTCCGGTGTAAGGTATACAATGTTTTCAGGCTCATCAAACTGTTCAGTGACTTCTTGTCATCTTGGAGAAAAAAAGACTCTTTCCAAAGGATGGAAGTAATCACTGAGAATGGTATTGTATTTGTTGACATTTATCTTGCTCTCTGAGGTGAAGATTAGATCAAAACCAGAGCAGGAAAATTCACCCCACCTGCTTTCAATATACATTTTATTCTTATATTTTATGCTGGTACTTTCTATATTGCAGGGTATAGTCTTCATGCAGTGGGCAGATTTAAAGTGAAATATGACACAAACGCACTGGAGCTCAGCATCGTTTACAGCACCATTACATTTTTGTGTTGAGTGAACTGATGGAATTTCAAAATGTGCATAAACACACACACACTGATGTAAAATACAGCAGCACCAGACATGCACATTCACAGAGATGCTCAGGCTCTGCGGTCAAAACACACATACAATGCCACAGTGTAAGATTCGCTGTGGTCTAAGCAGACTGGACCACGGCCATTGTTTTTATCCCTTTTGTCTTTTCGGTGAACCCGCTTAGACAGGCTCACACTCACAAACACATGCCACCAGCACTACACATGAGCGTACACACAAACACAACCCTGGTGTGTGTGTTTGTGTTTGTGTGTGTGTGTGTGTGTGTGTGTGTGTGTGTGTGTGTGTGTGTGTGTGTGTGTGTGTGTGTGTGCCCACACACATACCGGCATACATGTATTTCTGGCTTCATGTTTAAAGTATGCAGTTTTTTGTGTGTGTGCGTCTGTCAAAAGAAGTAAGGGGAAGGGGGAAACAGGCAATGGATAAGGGAAAAGTGGGACAAGAGAGAGTCAGAGAAAGAGTTGAGCCACAGAACAACGCTGCTGCGAGCAGCTGTGGCACTCCCAGATTTCCCCCTGATTGCTTTCAGCTGGTACTTGAACCCTGGGCCTTTTGGGTTTTGGAGGCCAGCCCAGACCCCACAATCCCCCCAGCGCCCCATCCAGCTGCCTGACCCCTCCCTGACCCCGTGCCGAGGATAGGAAAATACGAGCTGTGCCAAGCCAGAGAGACTCTTTTATTTTGCCTGCTGGCATGCTGCCGGTGACCAGGGCTTACATAATGGGAAACATAGCAGGACCCAGCAGAAAGCAGCCCCTGCCCCCCTTTCTCTTTTTCCTTACCAATCGATCCTCCCTTTTCTCCCCCATCTCCTTTCTCCTCTTCTTCATTTCTTTTCCCACTGCGTTCCCCTCTCGCCCCCATTTGCTCCGTCCTCTTCCTTCCCCTGTGCACTCTGCCTCCCCTCCTGTTTGTGATATATCTTTTTGGGCCCACTCGCCTGGGCACATTTATTACAGACAGCCTCGACACAATCCTGAAGCCGAGCCACCAGCAACACAAAGGCACAGCGCACACTCACAGACGCACTCAAACGCACAGCCGCACACTCGTGTGGGCGTGTGTTTGCACACTCTAAAGCATTTACAGCTTGTGTTGCGCATCCTTGTGTAGAGAACTTTAATGGAAGAATGTACATTAGGTAATTAAACGTTCCCTCCAAATAAGGACATAAAGAATTACAGTGATACATTTTGGCATATAATAGTCATTTTATGTTTTTACCGCTTGTTTTATGTCCTCACTGTGGTAATATGATGTCTTGAGTTTTTTGTTTTACTTTATTTTAGCTCACTTTTTAGCAAATTCCTATCAACCACGTTGAAATGGCAATAAAGTATTGCATCTTTAATCATGAGTCAGTTTCTTTTAAAAGAAACACCATGCTTTGTTCGGCATCAGTGTGTTGTTTCTATGTCCAAATTCACTGTAGCTTCACTTTGATAAAGAGATGTCAGATGCAGCATGGCTGAATCTTCCTTTGCTATTAGTTTAGTTGGCATACTTTGGGATTACAGAGTCTGTCTGTTGCCATTCATTGGGTTTAATTTAATGACCCTCTTTATAAGAATTAATTTGGAAAAACGAGCTTGGTACGTTAGTGCTTGGTTTTCTTTTCTGTCTGAACTAAAAATGGACGAGCAAGGCAGATTGTCAAACCTGTGAACTGCCAAGTAACCTTTTCCCTCATGTTAGCCTCTCAATTTAGTCCACTGGGAGCCAATTTGGAGGTGATCACAAACCAATTAGTTGCACAGTGTTTTTTTAGGATGACATCACCAGACCACAGTGGTCCAGTTTAGTGAGGTCTAGACTGGCTCACCACAGCTGAGGCATGCACCACAGAAATAGGTGGCTGTGAGTGTAGAGACTATTAGTTCTATTTTAGTTTGATTCACGCTTGATTGGATT
Source organism: Zingel zingel (assembly GCA_023566125.1). Taxonomy (NCBI): domain Eukaryota; kingdom Metazoa; phylum Chordata; class Actinopteri; order Perciformes; family Percidae; genus Zingel; species Zingel zingel. The sequence goes on along the minus strand of CM042316.1, from coordinate 21,777,225 downwards.
GGATTGATTACAGTACAGATGGTTGAAACAATGCAACAACAAATGCACATGAGGGAAGCAGGCACTTATACTTAAAGGATCATTTTTCAAAGAAACAATATGCATATATCAAAAAACTTGGAAAAAAGGAAAATCCCTCACTATGTTCTTATAGCATCACCATTTATTAAAGAACATGTCGGCCCCTCTGGACCTTCATCAAAAGAGATTTTCTTTTTTTACAGACTTTAAGGATAATTGCAATGTATTACAACTTAAGCATTATTTATTATGTCATTGTAATTTTTGTCTTTATCTTATCATTTCTATCAGTCATGATAGCACCAAAGTGATTGCCTAGTTAGGGAACATGGCAACATTGCTAATAAGAGCTTCGATGGGGCAAGAAACCAACCTAATGGCAGTATGAACTGCGATTTTAGTTTAGATTTTGTTGCAATTTCTGGCTAGTGCACTAAATGCGCAGCTGAAAACTGTCCCCTAAATTTTTTTTGAATGACACTATATTTTTGTTGTGTTTTACATCTTATGTAGGAAAGAATGGGCCTTGGAGTTGCAAGCCACAGAGGAGGACTTCGTGGACAGGTGAGTACAACAACAAACTTGCTAGGCAATGTAGCATTGCATTCATGTGCACTACACATTGGGTAAAAACTGTGCAGCTCTGATTTTGCTGTAATATGTGTGTTTGTGGCTGCAGTCGCTGTGGAGTTTATATTGTTTATACATGTCCATGATGTGATATTTTATTCTGCAGTTAGTTCTATAAGAAGTGGCAGGCATTTAATTTCTGTAGTCTCATAATGCTTGTTACACCTGCCGTGGTGTCCATAGCCTTTTTTTAATTTATTGTCAGTCATTTTTCAATTGTCTGAGTTATGTCCTCTTTTCTGGTTAATGGCTACACATAGTAAGGCTGGCATATTAAAAAAAATATATAGGATGTCAAAATAAGCACCGAAAATGTAAAAAACAGGGCAAAAAGTTGGGAAAAGCAACAAAAACGTATTGATTGATTATCAGTGAAGACATGTTAAGGCACGTTATTTTGTAGACTAAATACATTCTTTGATTTCATAGATCTATCATTTAACATCATTAGCATATACAGTACATGTATTTCTTTCACCTCTCTCTTTTTTCTTCTACTCCTCTTCTCCTTCACCTCCTCATCACCCTCTTCTCCATCATCATCTCACTGTTCATCTTTTCTCTCCTTGTGTCTCTCACTTCTTACAACAAATCCTCATGTCTCAATAGAGCAGAATCAGATTAAGCCATGGACGGGTGTTGAGGGAAAACGCTGACCTCTTCTCTTCCCTCTTGCTCTGTCTTTCATTTTTCAGTCTCTCTTTCTTGGCTCTTTTCTCCCCTCGGCGCTCCTTTATTCTCGCTCTCCCGTGTACCCCCCAGCCTTCCAGATTGTAATAATAGTAATAATGATAATAACAGTGATGGGCCCTGTGACGGTGATGTAAAGAAACATAATATTAGAATAACAAACACACTCTCTAACCAATGGTCATCATTTGACCTCTGTGGATGTGAGTGTGTGTGTGTACGTGTGCGTACACTATTGAGCTTCTGAAACTCCGATTTTTGTGTTTGTGTGTGTGTGTGTGTGTGTGTGTGTGTGTGTATGTATGTGTGTGTGTGTGTGTGTGTGTGTGTGTGTGTGTGTGTGTGTGTGTGAGAGAGAGAGAGAGAGAGAGAGAGAGAGAGAGAGAGAGCTGAAGAAACAGAAGAGACACTGAGGGAGAGGGAGTTTGCTGGCATGCTGTATATACGGTCACTTCCTCTCCAGTTTAAACAGAGCAGGCTGTGCTGGCAACCTCCGCTCCCCACTCCAAATGGTTTGCATCATGTTTAAACCCCCTGCCACCACCCCTCCCTCTCTCCCCCTCTCTCTTTCTCTCTCTTCCTTTCTCCATAAATCATCAAAATCTCAAACTTTATGTGTTTGAAAAAAACAAACACCCATTTTCTTTCTCCCTGCAGAAGGGCATAATAAAAAGCTATAAAATGGTTCTAGGATCTCTTTCCACTTTAAACCCCCCCGCCCTTACCTCCTTCCACCCCTCTGCTGGCCTCTCGTCACCCTTGTGTCCTGGTCATGGTGCTCTCATATCTGGCTGGGTAGACTTCCCTCTTCAAGAACCGACGTGGCTCCAGTAAAACACCACATAAGGGGATCTGGTGGCCTCAGGAGGCAGATTATCTCCCATGAATTTCTATAGTAAACCCTCCTGTTTGTGAATCACACTAGTCCCCTGTGGTAATTCGCTAAACGCCTGGCCTAAATGGCCCAATTTTAAGCTCTGATAAGAATTCACTGATAGATGAAAAATTCAACTGGCCATGAACAATCAACTGAAACATGAGCTGCCCTTCGGAGGCTGAGCTCACAGTCTTGATCACAAGCTTCATCATCAAAATAATGACACACGGCAATACAGAAACATATTTCAGACTGCCCTTCCAGCTTAATAACAACCTTTTCCTGACAGAGTAACCTTTTGCAGTTATGAAAATATTGACTGTGAGTATGGAAGTTCATTCGTGACCTTAGGATCAGTATGTGTGACAAGATTATCTCAAATTGGGGCATCCTGGTAATCCATTGGTTAAGATACCCTTTAACCACACAACATCATTGGTTCTATTCTGATCAAGATTCTTTGTTGCATATCACACCCCTCCCTCTCCCCTTGTTTATCTGTGTCACCTATCAACTAACCATACAAATATAAAGAACATCTTAAAACAATCTCAACTTAAGGCCCACTTACTAACTTTTAAACTTTTTCTGAGCTTTAAACCAGATAAAGACTTTAACGTGCTGTTGAATGGTTAGAACAAAAAGTTATTACATTACAAGTGGACCTCGAGTGTTTCAAAATATCCTCCAAAAAAAGAACAGCAGCATTATCATGTATCGTTTTACATTAAGTATCAAAGGTAGAAGTAGCTTGTAGGAACTTGTCTGCAATGGCCACGTTTTGACTGTGCTCACAGTTCATTTCACAATAAGTGTAGTTAAGTCAGAAGATAATAGACATGAGGCCTAATGGGGCGCTTCAGGTTGGTGTTAAGGACGTAAGGCTGTGTTCAGAACGACCCTAGCTCTGCATGAAAAAATTTCAATGGGGCCAATGTCTTGCGACAGTGGGGGCTGCCAATGCAGGGTTTCCGACAGATAATGTATCATGAATTCCTGTTGCTCACCACTAACAAGTGATAAAGTCACTATGGCTTTATGTGATTAGTTCACACAAGTTCTTACAAAGTCAAATGTATTAAATCCTCAACTGTTCTCCTCCACCTTGGTACAATCGAGAGGACCTGTTCATTCATTTGCTTTTGATAGACTTGCAATGCTTTGTCTGCACCTCACTGTGCGTGTGCTCTCAAAAATAGAAATTGATACGAGCAAGTACACAGTTAAGGCAGTTAAATGTGCGGTTGACTGCATGCAGTTTTGAGCGCCAACATGTTCCTCAGTGAAATAAGTCAGATTCTGCTTATCTATTCATTGTACATTCAGAGAGATGATTTTATTTCTTTCTTTGTGTGTTTACATTAAGCCACGTAGATAGGCTTGAACTTTTGTTGTGTGCTTGGTTGTGTGTGTCTTCATAGCATACATACCTTTGTGTGTGTCTCTTTGTGTGTATGTGTGTGTGTGTGTGTGTGTGTGTGTGTGTGTGTGTGTGTGTGTGTGTGTGTGTGTGTGTGTGTGTGTGTGTGTGTGTGTGTGTGTGTGCTTGAATTGGCACTAGCAAAGTCATTAAGCTTGGCTGTCCCTACACAGACCCCTCGCTGTCTTTAGTCATAAAGGGGATCTCTCAAAAGCCTGAGGAGACGCTATAAATCAGCCAGGATATTTTGAGTATCGTCCCAGCCTGCTGGCTGGCACACACACAAACACACACACACACACACACACACGCACATTAATGCACATGCAAACACATATATTCACACAGACAACGCACATCAACACACAGAGAGTTGACTACATGGGTGGGCACACATTACTGTCAGCTCCAGAGATGGAGCTGATAAAACAGGCCCTCAGCGCTGCAGATGAAAGGAAAGGGAGGCAATCTGGGGACAACCACCTTTAAACTAATAGACACACATTTGTACGTACACACAAACGCACACCCCTTGGGCTTTGGCTCTCTGCTGTGTCTAAGCAGATCACATTTCAACATCTCACCTCTAGATAAGAATATTTATCAAAGGCTTTAAGTGTTTCTACTGAGCGTAGGTTTACACTCAAACCTCATTGTAACACACTTTCTGCAACTCCTCACAAGCCTCTGATCCATTATGGATGGCATCCTTCTACCAAAAAAGAAATAATCTATTCATTTGGAATTGATTCAAACTGATAAATTAGGAGGGGAATTACCATTGTGAGTCCTGGTGGTAGCTGGGAGAGGAAGAAGCAGCGCTCATTTCCATTTCAAACAAGCTGCGTTTCCCTGCAGCCATATCTTCATTGACTGAACATGTTCCTCACTCAGTAAACTGGACCTGGATCAAAACAAGTCTTTGATTAACACCATCCAAGACCAAGGACCTCAACTACCGAGGGCCAAAGAATCCACAGACCAAAGGGTGAGACCAGGTGTGCGAGGGAAAATGTATGGTGTCTGTGTGTGTGTGTGTGTGTGTGTGTGTGTGTGTGTGTGTGTGTGTGTGTGTGTGTGTGTGTGTGTGTATGTGTGTGTGTGTGTGTGTGTGTGTGTGTGTGTGTGTGTGTGTGTGTGTGTGTGTGTGTGTGTGTGAGAGAGAGACGGAGTGTCGTGTAGCGTAGACAGGCAGGCAGACTTCTTAAAATTCCAAACGCAGTTTATTTGCTCAGTGCCAAACAAGTACAAATAAAAAAGAAACCTGGAGCCAAAACAACAAAATGTACTTGACAAAATGAGACAAGCAGTTGTGCGTATGCGTGTGCGTGTGCGTGTGCGTGTGCGTGTGCGTTACAGTGTAGCTTGTAGTACTGACGGAAAACTACAGCAAAAGGGAAAATGTTAGTAAAAGTCAGTAAGTGCATGTCAGTGAAAAAATGTGTAAAAGCACTAGAAGGGAACATTTTGAGTTTAAAAACCACATACACAAACTTCCCTCAGATGTCTGAAATGACCACATACTAATGAACAAAAATGCAAGCACAAATTTAGGCTAATTTTCGGTACCCTTGCTAGCATGTCCACTTGGAAAAACAGTGATGAAACATTAAAACATATTAAAACACAAATATACTCTAAATACCAGACCATATTCCATATTAATCCTTTACAGAAGATCTCCTATTTTCCCTGCCCCATTTCTTGCTTCAGTCATGGTTTTCTTCATTCTCGTTTGACATTTGTGGTTAACAGGCTGGTGCAGTCTGATATATTTAGATGGGTGACCTTTACTCACACAAGAAGACTGGTGGTACTGTGACTTAAAAAAAAATATTCTGAACAAGTGGCATGGAAAACAACCCAGAGAACATGCATTGGAAACAGACACACACCTCTGTATACTTTGCAGCAGTATCAGGATGCACTCTGTGCTAAAGCCAGTGCCTGTTTTGGGTATCGCCTGCGGTACAACTGTGGTGACAGGCTGCTTATGACAATTATACCCTTGCAGCAACGAAGTCAATTGACAGTCCTGCTTTAGGTAGCCAAATTAAAGCAAATTCACTTTGCTCATAACTCCTTACTGATAATTAAAGATGTATCCAGAAACCACATGCATAAGCCTACTGCATGGTTGACTAAAAATAATAGTAGCATGTGCCATTATTTTACAGTGGGAGATTTTTGTAGTTTTTATGGATGTTGATACCGCAGCAGTGACCGAAGGGTTAGCTTGTTATGTGTGTTCAGACGAGCACATACACAACCTCTCGTCTGAAGCTTTTCTTTGAGTGACTCAGAGCAAAAGGCCAGCACTAGCATCAATGTTTGTATCCAAACTTGGTGACTCGGTCAGGGATAACAGGCTTTCAGTCCGCACCAAGTCAACCCCTTGAGGTAATAGGAAGCAGCTGACCTCAAACCTCAGACAACTGCAGGTTACAACCTTGTGACTAATGACCCTTTGTTTTCATAGCAAGCTGAGTGCCTTGCTGTTGCATGTGGCCTCAATAGAACACGTTCGCATGCGCACACACACACACACACACGGTCAGATGAAAGGAATCTTACCCTCCACTTAACAGCAAGTGCTATGAACTTTGGAGAGTGTTAAATTTGACCCCAGTTGTGTGCATTTATTGTGAGATGATGCACTTATGTCATTCTTAGGTGCAGCATCCTATACTCAGGGCAGGTGTTAGGCTTGTGATACAAATCTACTGATGAGACATTTCTTAATAAGCCTGTTTTTTTGCATCTACCACATCACAGGAAGTGTTTTCTATTCATCAGTTCCTCACTCAGTTTATCTCTTGTATTCCAGTGGGTGGTTATTGACGCTGACCTTGTAATATTTTCTAAAATGAATGTTTTTTTTTTCTGCTGGTTTATCAGTCAAACTGAGCAGTGCTTTCAATTTGATAATCTTTGGTATGACATCTTACAAGGTTTGCAGAAATACCAGTATTTTACAGTAACAAGCGAAAGAGTCCACAGCCGTGCTCATGCTAGCAGATAATGGTGCTAGATGGAAAGTCAGGGTATCACCAAAGTTCACAAAGACCATGAATGTCTGCACCAAATAGCATGGTAATCCAAAAAGTTATCGAAAAGTTCTTTAGCTGTTGATCTCTATATAAATATAATAATTACATGTTTGTGTGTGTGTGTGTGTGTGTGTGTGTGTGTGTGTGTGTGTGTGTGTGTGTGTGTGTGTGTGTGTGTGTGCGTGTGTGCGTGTGTGCATGTGTCCATTCTGCTGGGCTAAAGTTGGGTCACAGACAGACTCTAGCAGCCCTCGCCTGGCCTCTCTGTGGCTACAGGTGCTTCACATTACGGCTCGTAAAACCCAGCAAGAGGGGAAAATTACTGCCACAATTTGTTAGAGAGGGAGGGGAAGGCATTGGGGGGTACTGGTGTACTGCTGTATATGGATACAGTATTGACAAACGTGACTGTGTTGTGTCTGCTGAACGCTTTAGCATTCCAATCCTGTGCCAGGAAAGGCCATATTGTTTTTGAATTGATCTCAAATGTCATTTTCTGAGGAATGATTTAATGGTGTGTGTGTGTGTGCGTGTGTGTGTGTGTGTGTGTGTGTGTGTGTGTGTGTGTGTGTGTGTGTGTGTGTGTGTGTATGCGTGCGTTCGTGCGTGCGTGCGTATGTGTGTCACACGCCAGCTGGCACACTCCTCGGCTGATGGTGTGTATGCCATACGCACTGGGAGGAAGGTTGCAGGGGCCACAGGGTCGCCGGGAGTGCAATGTGGAGAGAGGAAACAGGCCTAATCTCAGAAAGGCTGGCAGCTTCCTGTTCTGAGTGGAGGGTACACAGAGGACACTGTCTTAGGTCTGGATACCCAGCTAGCGAGTTTACTATGTAATTCAATCAGGATTAGTCCACTCACTCACGCCCTCTAATAATAGCGAAAGGGAGGAGGCAAGACTTCAACTGAGCTTTAAATCAGCATCTCCTCAACCTGATTTTACATCCACACATGGTTCTTTTTTGGCCTCACCAAGTTTTCCTATGAAGTCTGTAAGCATAACTGGGATGAAATGACATTACAACGCCTCAAAATGCTTTAACAAGGTTTTACTGTGTAAGAAATGCATTCAAACTTGCAGCACAGAAAAAACTTTGTTTTACACTTGTTACAACCATGTGCAAATTGTCAAGAAAGTAAAAATAACAGGCCCAATAATTATTACTTTTTTAAATTTATTTTCAGCAAAACCACAATTTTTTAGGGTAGTAGAACGAACAAACTGAATAAATGGCTGGGAGTTAGGATTAGGGTTAAGGCTCTGACACACCAACCCGACGGCCAACCGTCGGCAGAAAAGGCAGTCGGACTGATCAGTCTCCCCGAGTTGGTCAAAAAAGTGCTTTGGAACACACCGAAGCGATGCTGACTTGAGCTTACGTTCAGCCCGTGCGCAAAACGTAATACGTCTCCATAACAGCAGGTGGTGCTAATCTGTATTGTAGCCCAAAAAATTAAAAACGGAAATGACAGAACATCTGAGACATCTAAACAGAACAGGCTGTCATCAGTCATTGTTTTCATCAGAGAGTGTTGATAGTAGTCAAGAAAGATCGCTGTTGTCATTACTCGCTGAACGGAAGAAAAACAATGGCTAGTAATAAGAAGATACTGGCGTTGTTAGCTATGGTTTTCTCGTGCACTGATTCGCTAGTCAAGGGCTGGCACTCCACCAATCAGATTGGTCATTGAGTCCGACTGCCCACTGGCAAATCAAATCGGTCAAAATGAACTCCGATGGCTCCTCCGACTGACGACGGCACGGAACTCACCGAATAAACTTGAGTCACTGACCTCGCCTGACAGCCGATAATCGGGTTAGTGTGTCAGGGCCTTTAGGGTAAGGGTTATTTTTAATTTCTGGTTCTGCAAGCACGTTTTAAAATAGCTCACGTTCTGTGCATTCATATTATCCAGCTTAAAGTATAGCTTGACTGTGTGAGACACTGTTTTTATTCTTCTTTTTTTTTTTTTAAATAACCCTAGGTTTACTCCAAATTGTTTACAAACGAATCTAGTTAACTCAGTTAGCCATAATACACAGAGATTATAGCTCACTAATTCACCATTACTTTCCGGAAATGAGCAATTATCAGTCTTAAATAACTAATTACAAAAATGTTCTTTCTATCCACAGGCTATAATATATTTTAACAACCACTTGTTGTTTTTTTACTGCTTTTTGTGTTTTAGCTTGATGTCTGCATTTCAGGTCTTTTGTTCTGTTTTCTACTCGCTATTGTGTTTTCTGTTGTGAAGCACTTTGTGACGTCTGCTCTTGAAAGGTGCTATGTAAATAAATGCATTAATATTATTATGTGTGTATGCATATGTGTGTGTTCAGTTTGTGTGTGTTTGAGGACATGCAGGATATGAACCTCGGTTCAAGGCTAAGGGGTCAGAGTTGGAGTCCGGGGAGATAGCTTTTTAATCTGTATCAGGATGTGGAGAGACAGAGACTCTGCAACTATACTGGGAGGATGAGGGTTCAACGACTGAGGTGCAGGAGTCCAGACTGGACAAAGAGATGACCAGAATGTCGCAGTCAAGGAAGGGACAGTTAAACAGTAGTAGCCAAATGAAATTCTCAGTGTATGTTTAAATCATGGCCTGGATGTATGTGGGGTTGTGTTCTTGGTCGCCCTTAAAACCAGTGTTGGATGATGGTCGGGGTACATGGGAGAATTTAGAGAGGCGGGGGCTCGGCATGACTAGATGGGCTGCAGCACTTTGGATGAACCCCAAGTGTCAAAGAGTGAATGCAACCAGACTAAACATTCATATGGGACAATTCTGCAAAACCCTGGATTGTGTTTAGTGATGACATTTTTAAACATTCAATGCCAGTGTTTTTTCATTAACTGTTTTTACAATATCCATGCATGGATGCTAAAACTACTTGGTTAAAGCCACTATGCGATAAATTCTTGTCATCATAGCCTCTTTCAAGTGATTCCGATGGCAGTCCATTTATCTCTATGTCTCCAGGTCAAACCTGTGGAGGTAAGAATTAGAGTGCGGATCGGGCCGCATTTTTCTGTCCGAGCCCGGCCTGCGTCCGACAGAGCAGTAACCGAACCTGACAAGCACTAAGATATTTATGTCCGAGCCCAACCTGAGCCCGACACAGTTAAAAACTATTTTTTTTCTCATACTAATGACACAAGTACGTTTGTTTGTGTGGAATGCCCGCTTTTATTAAGCAACTGTAGGAAGGCATTCGGAAATTTCAACAGATGAGCGCATCAGCACACACGGGGCAACAAGCGCACGTTAACACAGGCACGCACAAGAGGCCCAATCATATAGCCTTTGCATCAAGTGAAACAGGCCCATTGGCTACCTACATAATAAGCTTTTTTAAATT